>JAQQAC010006904.1:3608143-3665121 GCA_029783875.1 Phataginus tricuspis | reverse complement strand
ATGAAAAAAGATACAGCATGGACATGTTTATCATTTAAACAGAGTGGAATTATCTTTCACTAAATATTTAGGGTGAATTGCTAATTTCTTTTTTCTAGAAATTCATTCTCATATATTGACCTTTGTTTATATCTGTTCTGTAAAAAGAGGATTTTATTGTAGTGTAAGTAGTTCAGATCTTAGTTGCATGGGGCTGAGGAATTGATATATTTACTGCATAAGTATTTGCTAGCTACAGGGAGATAAGTCAAATCTAAACTTTGATAATGTGTACATATGGGCAAGTTCCCCAAAGCAGAAGAAAAAATTTTAATTTCTATATTTCTATAAAATGTGAAATATCTAAATAAAACTGTAACTTGAAATATAGCTAAACTTACCTTTATCTTTTTAAAGATTCATACCGAGATGCTAGTCAGTTGTGCTAAGGAAATTGCCAGTCTGTGATTATTATTTGTTTCGGCCCCAGATTTTATTAAGTTAGACAATCTCCAAGTTGAGTCAATACCCACAGTTTGGAAGCTAGCTATCTGTGCTGCCTTTAGAATCCCCATCTTTTTTGAAGAACACTACGACTTGCCATCTGGCCTTTGGAGAACCCCCCTGTACTAACAGGCGGTCTGGGCAGGCAGAGGTCAAGGACGGATCACAATGTCAAGTATGGGCTGACTGCTGTTTCCCAACCCTCCTCACATTCTTATCAAATCTTACCAAGAATCATTCTGATTTTAAAGTACTCAAAGCTGATGGTAATTTTTTTAAGCCATGGAAACTTTTTAGTTTTTTTTAATTATGTTGATTTTCAGCAATATCATTGGCATTTCTTCCTATTTTTGGTAATTTTGCTGGCGTGTCACTGAGTTGACAAGATGATGCAGATGATAGCTTAAAACCACAGCCAGCAGTTATTCTCAATCTTTACTGTTTCATATTAATTATTGTACTACCATTCAATCAGGAGAGCTTGGGTATTTTACTATAAATATATTAATACATATTAATACTATATGCAGTTATATTAAATTATAAATATTACTATGACTACATTAAAAGTTACATCATAAATATTACTGAAACATCAGAGGGATTTCAGCCATCCTGAGGAAAAGTTAACAGTCACTTAGATAACATTTAATACGGCCTAAGGAGCACACCCTAAGAAGGGTGATACAGGGTCAGCATTCAAGGGAGGCCTCAAGGCTGGCAGCTCCTTCAGAGCAGGGCGCTGTCGAGCAGCTTAAGGGACACCCGGACCACTGGGGAATCCTTTCCGTTACCGATACTGTATTTCTGAACCAGCAGGAACCACATCAAATCACATCTCCACATCTTGTGGGCAAATGGTCTTGGTCCTCAGGTTCCTCATTCCTCAGCGAGGCTGGTCAGATGGCTTGTTGCCCTGCCGGTTGCCCCAAAGGGATAATAATAGTGAGGCAGAGAGGCACTAAGCCGGAGGGTGCGCCTTGCTTTAAAAATGGCCCTTCCGCAGAGAACTTCCTATTCTCTGTAAACTGAAACCCAGTGTCTGCAGTGTGATTTCTAAAATAATGGTTGCCTTTTCAGGTTGGAATAAAGGAAGCAGGTGGTGCTCCTCTAAGTAACAATCTGGAGGAAGCCACTTTCCAGAACCCTCCTGCCCAGGAGTCCTGTTGCAAGTTCCCGTCATCACAAGAAGCAGAAGATGCTTCTGGCCGCTCTCTTAAGAAAGACTCCAACCCAATGGTCAGTATGCGCAAGAAAATGTGTCTGACTGACATTACATTAAATTTTGACCCTGCGTGTTACTAAGTCAACAGTAATAGTTAAGTCATTGTTTTTCATTCTGGTTACTTGTGAGTCAGCAGTTTGGGTTGTCTCATCTGTCAGAAGAGGGACGTCATTTCTGCTGGATCTTAGCAAATCACACAAAGATAAGGATGTTGCTGTATTGGTTGAGAGGGGTGACCCCAAGTCCTATCAGTCACTGCAGACCTGGGTCGGCCCGGGGAGGGGCAGCCCTGAGCTGAGTGCTTTGGCATGTTGGTGGGCAGTGGAGCTGTGGTTCCATGGCTGCCGGGCAGAGGCCACTCCCCTTCAGTCCTGTCTCCAAATTCCTAATAATTCTAATGAACACTAGTGTGATTACCTAATAAGATATACAGTCAGTAACATCTGTGGTTCATGTGATATTTTTGCACATTCGTAATTTCAAGAACTCCTTCTCTCAACTCTGAAGGGTAGGCATTATTTTTTTTTAATTTTGGTACCATTAATATACAATTACATGAGCTACATTGTGGTTACTAGATTTCCCCCATATCAAGTCCCCACCACCTACCCCATTGCAGTCACTGTCTATCAGCACAGTAAGATGCTATAGAGTCACTACTTGTCCTCTCTGTGCTATACTGGTAGGCATTATTTTTATCTACATTTTATAGATAAGAAAACAAAGATGGCACATAGAGTGCTTGTGAGTGGTGCATCTGGGCTGGGGGTCAGTGTAGTGAGGACTGGGAGGGAGGGGAGCTAGGCAGTCAGGCCCCACGTGTTCTCATGAGTCCAGAGGACCCTCGATCGCCTTGTCCCCAGCAGCTCTGTGTTCTGAGAAGGGAGGTCTGGGCTCTAAGGCACATATTTTGACTAGGAAATACTTGAAAATGAGCCTATCAGGAACTCAGGCTTAGCTGTGGCTGCACCAGTACTCGTCCGTCTGGGGCTCTACTCAGGCCCTCAGGTTCTGAGAGCAGAGCTTTTCCAGGACACCTGACCCACGTGAGCAGGATGGGACTCTTCCAATCACGCCTGAGTGATGTGAGCATAACCCAGGAGAGTCAGGGCCGAGCCCTGCACTGCAAAATAGGCAGAGGCTTAGAGAGCATACTCCTCTTTCTCCTGGTTTGGTGCACCTGTGTGTGTGTGGCTGTGGCTTTATCCTCTAAATGTAAATAAAATCCCAGCTGGACATGAATGCTGGCCTCTTACCCAGTGTCAGGGTGGTCTGAAGGCCTGACCGAGTGATCAGCGCCTCATGAACACAGGCTCTGTGTGTGTCATATCCGTCACACTGATCCTTTGTGCTTATTTGGCTTTTCCTGTCTAGGAAACCCAAAAGCAACCTAAGATAGAAGCTGTAGCTTCTCTGGGTATCTGTGGTTTTACCATCAGAATTAGAAGCTGTGTGCAGGCAGAAACCACAATGCCTCTTGGCTTCCTCGTCTTCACACCTCCCTGCCTTGGTCACCGCTGTACCCATGCGGCAGGGGCTCCGCCTGTGCTTTGTTTGACTGATGTGACTGACAGATGGACCCACCTGGCTCACTGAGGATTTATTTATGGTTGAATCCAGCCAGGTGACCTGAGAGTCTAGACAGGCCTAGGAAGATTGACATGGCTTCTTAGGGTTTTCCAGTTCTGGGCTTAATCTTTCTAAACTGAAGGAAATAAAACAAACGGACATTTAAAAAATCCCATGTGCTAAATAATAACGTGTATGTATGGCAGGAAAGAGCAACCATCATAAAATGGAAGATTATTTGAAGTATATGATGAACTGCAGAGGTAGAGTGAGGGGGACGAAGCCTGGGTCAGCTGGCCGGGTCTGAACGGGCCCGGGGTTGGGCAGATCCACAGACCCTCTCCGTCCCTGTGGACAGTGGAGTGTAAGGACTGGTGAGGGAACCTGTGCTACACTCACCTGACCCTGACCCTCGCCTCAGTGGTCAGGTGCCTGTAGGAAAGGCAAGAGCAGGAACCTCGGTTAGACACTGAACACATCTCACCCATTTCCTGGGGCAGAGGGAGGGTTTCCCTGCGGTGCCTCCAGGGAGCATGTTACTGATAGAGTAAGGAACCGAGAACTGGTCTGCAGTTTGCCATTTGCCATTAAAACTTAAATTCTTGATTAAAGCTGTTTTCTCAGATTTAAGTTGATATAGGTTCATATTACTGATCTTTTAAAAATGAAACCTGACCATTATTTTTCAGATATGTCAGTTGAAAGGGGGCACACAAATGCTGTGTATAGACAATTCTGGCACAGGAGAACTAAAAGCACTTCATTTGGTTCCTCAGTATCAAGACCAAAATAATTATCTGCAGTCAGGTACAAAGTGAATTAATCAAAAAGTTATGTCATATGCTTATACAGGTTGGTAAGTGAATATGTTTGGCTTTGTATAATGAAACAATGAAATAGGCAGTTAGGTTATTAAATAGGCAGTTTGGAAGACCTCATAGCCCATATTAGTGAACTAGGAAAACAAAAAACAAATCTTTATAGACTAATTGATGTACATTGTATTGGCTGTCTCAAGTCCTTGGACAGCTGTCCCCCCACTCCGCTAGCTGCAGAGAGCTTTGTGACTACTTATACCAAAAAGTGCGTGTGCCCAGGGGCGCCTGGGTTGAAACATCAACCTTCCCAGATTGGGTGAGGAGTTGACTATTCAGGCGTGGTGTAAATTATATACATGTTAATGTGAACATTTTAGTTTATGAGAACTATCGCTCTGCTTTAATCATCATGAGTTGTGAAATAACTACCAAATGCTGCTCTGCCATTCATTTACTCAGAAACTTCTTTATATGGGCACATATAATTGTAAATGTCCTGTAAGTACCTAATTATCCTCAAATGATTTAAGCATGATTACAAAAAAGATAAAATGACATAGTTTTAGGATTTCTATGTGGACTATATACATAATTGTATTATTCTAAATCTTGAGTCAGAATATTTCATTATCAGACCTTCTCTGATCTTGTCAGTAAGTTGTTTTTACTGAAGGGTAGTTGACATACCATATCACACTAGTTTCACGTGTACAGTATAGTGATCGGGCATTTGTAGGCATTGCGAACTGATCACTGCTTGTGTTCCCCATGTTGTACATGCTAATAATTAAAATCATTATTAAATCCAGATGTAATCTCAGTGGGTCTTTGGTGTCCAGGGCAGAAAGAAAGAGTGACTCATATTCTATCCTGATAGTCCTTTTATCCAGGGACAGATTAAATGCCTTTAAGACATTTACTTCCCTACAGTGCAGAAGTGGGGTTGGGGCTTTGGCCTCCAGAGGCCCTTTGCTACACACCAGCTGTGGATTTTCTGACTCTGTTCCCTGTAGGTCAGAGCTCCATTTGATCCTCTCCACAGGCAGAGAGGGGTTTTTTCTTAATTCCCTTCCTTCTGGAACTTGACAAAAACTCTGACAATGCCTCTAGAGTCACAGGATAAGGTTTATATAATGCTCTCAAAATGTATTTCCTTGTCATGTAATCCTACCCCCCAGTCTCCTTTATTACGACGTGTACATATTAAATATCACCATAAAATAAATGCATCCTGTTACTGAAGGTCGCCGTCACTCGAAGATTGCATAAGCCTGGAAATGTGTTCAGCTGGTAGGTGATCAGGAGGCTGACACATTTGTCCTTGCACCTGGATTCACGAGCATGGCTGTTCGCAGAGCGCTTGGTGTCTGAGGAATGTTTCTCATGGCCTCCTTAGGTCAAAGAATACCTGTGAGTTCCAGTAGTTAAGTAGCTTGGTCCAAACAGCCCAGTAAGTTAGTTCTACATCCCAGAAAGTTAGTAACCATTTGAAAAAGAGAATCCATGTAGATTGAAAGTAGTTCACATGGTGTCCAACAGATGTCACTGTGCTTTCTGTGAAAATGTGACCCGTCAGCGGCCACCTGGCAAAGGGCATCTTGGCACAGCCTGCCACCTGGGCAGCAGCGTATCTTAGCATAGCTGACTATCCCTGGGAGCCCCTGCTAAGCAGCTTATGACAAAGAAAAGGCATGTCATAGATTTTTTAAAAACATTAAAAAGAAACATAAGGCTTTATAGAATAAAATTCACACATAGGATCAAGATAAGTTTAAGTGACTGCACATGATAAATCCATGGTACATGATCATTGTACTTTCTTCCATGCTCAAGTGGAATAGAAACAATCTATGCTATCAATTAATTTTAATTGTCTTCCTTACAGATGTCCCTAAACCAATGACTACTTTAGTAGGAAGAGTTTTGCCAGTACCAGCAAAATTAAATCTCATTACACAAATAATTCATTATTTTAATAAACAAATACAATTTGGCATTATTGTCTCTTGAAATTTCAATTATCAAAGTTGAAATTACTCAGGAAATATAATTTATCCCCCATTTTAAAATCAACAGTGAGACGTTTACCAAATACTGACCACCTGCACCACTGCTCAGACTGGGGGGAATGCATAAGTCCTGTACCAACGCTGTGAGGCTGTCTCCAGCCTCCAGACCTTTGACCTGCCATGTCTGCCAAAGCTGCCCTTTGTGGTTCTGCCACCCATCAGCACATACCAGCTGCTTGGTCTAGAACATCCCTCACTGTTTTCAGTGTTATGGAAATGCTTTTTTAGAGTTTGAAATGTTTTCAGATTATACCATCATAGGCATATATTAAATATAATTATGAGACAGATATCCCTTTTCCCTAAGTCTTGATATAAAATGTCACCTCCTCAGAAGGGCTTCTATAACTCCCTGGTATAGACAGCTAGCCACTGTCCCAGCACCTGCCTGGTTCTCTACACAGCACTGTCTCTGTCTTGTGGTTTTTGGTTTGTCTTTCTGCATCCATCCACAGGAATGCAAAGTTCCTAGGAGTAGAAATCTTGTGAGACTTGTCTGTGTCTGTAAACTGAGAATTGGAACAAAGCCTGGCACATACAGGGCATTCATATAGGGTAACCCTCAGTAGGGCGAATGCTAGTCTGAGCACTTGGAATACATTAGTGAGCTGACACTACATGGACCCCCGAAACAAAACACATGGCTGTACCCTCCTCCTGCAGCCTATGTTTTAGTGTGGGAGACAGACAATAAACAAATCTGATAATAAGTAAATTACATCATATGCAAGGAGAGCAGAGGGTGGGCACTGGGGGATGGGGGTTCCGTGGGGAAGAAGACAGTTGCAAGTTTAAACAGGGTGGCCACAGGTGGCTCCATTCAGAAGGTGACACCTGAGCAAAGTCTTGAAAGAGAGGAGGGGTGAGCCATGTGAATATCGCGTGGAAGAACATTCCAAGCAGGGGAACAGCACAGCACAGGGTCACTCATGCTTTGCAGGCCGCAAGGAGGCGAGCGGGGCTGTGATGGCGTGAGTGAGAGGAAAGGGGCAGGGAGTAGTGTGTGAAGAGGGAAGGACTGGGCCTTTCCTGCCTGAAAGGGGGCCACAGTGAAGGTGCCGACCAAGGACAGCTGCTCAAGTAATGTCTGTGAGAGACGAGGGTGCTTGGACCAGCTGGGGGCAGTCAGCTAGCCAGAAATAGCTTGTCAGCCTCCTTGGGAGGCTGAGCCAACAGGGTTTGCTGACGGGCTGTGTGTGGGTTATAGAGGAGGGGAGGATGCCCCCAGGATCCTCAGCCTGAGCAAATGGAAAGATGGAGTCTCCATCAAGAGAGAAGAGAGAGCACAAGCTTTGTGAGGGAGACTAGGGGTTCCATTTAGAGTTACCTTTGAGAGATCTCTCAGACATCCCTGTGCCGGTGCTGTGTAGAAGTCAGGTGCACAAGTCTGGAGTTGAGAGCAAGAAGTCTGGCAGAGGGGTGAAGTTGCAGCATGGAGATAGGAGAAGAGCTCTGAGAAACTATTTTTTGGGTGAATAAATATTTCTCAGCACATTAGTCAGGAGGGGAGAGAGTATTAGCCGGTCCTAGTCAGGTCTGCACTGGGTCCTGTGAGCACCCAATGCGGGGTTGCTCAGCCTCCTGCCTCTGTGCCTCGTGCGCACCACAGGCCTTCCTCTCTCCACTGTTCCAGCCCCATCAGAAAGGCTCCCTCTGGACGTGCTCTTTCACCTCTGCCGTGGTGCACTAGAAATGCCCCTATGGACCACAGCCTCCTTTTTCTATCTCCTCTCCTTCTTTCCACAGCTGTGTTTATCCTGGTCCCCATGTTGGCACCCCCTGACCTCTTGTCCAGTGTGGACCTTGGGGCAATTATTCTAACAATGTATTGCTGCATCCATCCCTGGGACCCCGTGCTTCCTTGCCGAACCCCTAATTCTGTATATTTTTAATGCTTCACTACTCACAGAGGGGTGCATGGACCATGGCCTGGCCACCACCTGGGGGTCTGTGAGAAGTGCCGGATCTCAGGCCCCACACCAGACTCACTGACCCAGAATCTGCATTTTACCAAAATTCAGGTGATGTGAGGGAAAAGTACCACCTTAGAGTTTACTAAGGCCAACACTGCTGAAGAAGCTTGATGGTTCTGGTATGAAGTGACCTAGATTTACTCCCCATGCAGGACTTAGAAGAAGACCTCTTTCTCTGCTTTACTTTGGGGCTAGATAAGCAAAGGGGAAAAGATAAATTGTGCCTGGCTTATGCAAAGAATTGCTTCAGGCTTGAGAACTCTATCCTTTCTCCAAAAGGACACAAAACTTTGGACCGCCATTGGAGATGTCCTTAGCAATTAGGTGTCTGTGTGACTGTGGAAGAAACAGCTTCAGTACCTTGTGAACACTTCCCACCTGTGAACCCAAAGCCCCCCAGCTCTCGCCAGACTAGACGGTAGAGAGGACCCTGGGGGCAAGTCTCTCCCGTAGGACCCAGGGGGCTTTGCAAGGAAGGAGGTGGGCACCCTGGGCTTTCTCGGTGTCTTCAGGCCCTGACAAGGTGATGATGCACGATTTAAAAAGAGGCAGAAGGAAGAAAATGAGGATGGACACAATGTGTGGTTTTCCAAGACCATACTTCTTAAATAAAACTTATTTTTAAATTTCAAGTTTTCAGAGGAGGGACAAGGATAAGATATTTAACTGTGATATATACAAATAATCTCAAAACCTGAATTTATTCAATACTTTTTATTTCTTCAAGCTTCTGAGAAGAAGAAAATTAGGTCAGTGCTGGTGCCGCCCCCCCCACCTCCCTTCCCCTGTGAGATATGCTGATAATACAAATATATAAATATGTAATATAAGTAAACATAACAAAATAAGCGGGAACTGAGAAAGGACAGGACTGGATAGTGCAGAGATTGTGATTTTGCTTTTGAATTTGTTAAAACTGACTCCAAAAATGTTTTTTGACTCGATGAAAAAGTAACGGTTGCCAATAGAGACGTCAATGCCAACAGCAATTGTTATACTGAGAATATAAAGAACACTTTTAGTTTACAGAAATTTGTAATTGGATTTATTTCCCAATTTGTAGTTCATAAAAATGAAAAAGATGTCCCTTACAATTTCCCTGGCCAGCTGACCACTTGCCAGCCTGTCAGCTCCTGGCCCTGCATCCGAAAACCATTTCCTGCTCTGTGCACTCAGTCAAGGCTTTCTCGCCCCAGGCCTCCAGCAGGTCTGCAGGATGCTGGAGCTGGGCTCCCCCACTGCTGCTGAAAAGCCATGGCTGGAGCCGCCCAGGTGTTAGCAGGATCACGGTGCTAATAAGGCCTGGATGTTGTTTTAACGTGATTGTGATGTAAACCCCTAGAAGAAAAATAATCATTTTTATCTGTATCTAGGAGCTGACTAGGTGGAACTTTTAAAACATACACTAATTCAAAATATTCTTGCTTTTGACTTTATACAGCTTGATAATGGAGCCTTACCAACCATAGTCAATGGGTCTACCTTCCCCTCAGGATCAGCTCTTCCAGGACCACCAAAAATAACTTTGGCCAGGTAAGGATTAATTTACATTAATGTGAGAGTTTAAGAGGCTCTTGTGTACATTTGTGATTTTCCTCTAAGTTATAAAATTAGCTTTACCTGCAAAGCTTCATGACTTGTAAAAAAATATACTTTACATGAAGCAGGACCTCTGACACTGTTGCTTGCGTGTCTGGTGTGCTGCAGGAAAAGCTGGCCTCCGTTTCTTGCACTCTGTCCACTGTCTTGTGCCAGTGTTGGGAGGTCTGCTGCCATCCGTGGCACTGTCTTACTTTCACCTGTTTTAAGCTGAGCTGCTCTGTTTCTTTTCCACTGTCATCAGTGTAAGTGGCAGTGCGGCAGTCACTTAACACCCACAGCGGGCTTAGAGTGCCCTTCAGGCTGCCTCTGCCTGCTGCCTTCCCCACCAGTCCAGCTCAGGTTCAGGAGCAGGTGCCGAGGCACACAGTCCCCAGGCACATGGTCCCCAGGTGGACGGGGGCTGCACTTAACCTGGGACCTCATCTTGCCATTTTAAAATCGTGCCTACAATCATAACTAATTAAACTAATTAAACTGGTTGAAACTCTTTGTCGAGTTAACATCCATGTGCTAACAGTGGACGGGCCAGCCCTTCCCAGTCGCTGCACCCGTTCGTCTGTTGTGGAGATCAATCTATCCCTGCCTCTTTGGGGTTCTGGACACACGATCTAATGCCACTGCACATCCCAGGGTCTGAAAGAAATCAGGTCAAGCACCTTCTGGAACGTAGACGGTGGCTGCTGGTGCCGTCTAGGCTCCTGTGGGCGCGGCTTCCCTGTGGTGTTGGTAAGTGCAGAAAGTTGTTTGGGGGCAGTCTGACAGGCTGGAAGCAGCTGGGGTAGAGTTCTGGAGGCTTGCAGGAGCTCAGGTGCCACGTCACCCCTGCCTTGGCACTGTGCTCGCTGCTACAGCCTCAGTGCTTGGCGGCTGGGCTGGTTGTAACACTGCCCTGTCAGCAGGTGACTTTCGTTTAATTTAATGGACTGTCCAAAGCCATTCTCCCCACTTCACTGTCTTGGTGAGATGCATCAGTGAGGATGTGGTTGTGATTGTTGTAATTGGTCCTGTTGTCGTGGCTCTTCACATTTCTGGGCAAAACAAAACTGTGTAAGCATCCCCTAGGTTCTGCTGGTAGCATTGAATCCTTGCATACACAGTGTGACCTAAGATGTTCCAATCTTTTTTTAATTTGGGCAGCAACACTATTGCATCACTGTGTGCTTTAGGGTGTCTAGAACATTCAAGGCAATTGGGTGCTTCTAGTGCTGCGTTTCAGGTGTGTGCTCGCAGAGCTGCAACGTTTGAGGCTTCACAGAGGAGCAGCGATGAGGAAGCTGTGGCTGCAATCTAGTCTTGTTTCCCTCACCTCCCCCAACCCAGCCTCCCACTTTAACTAGGTTTTCCCAGTCACATATTTTTCTTTATTTTGAAGTAATTTTTCAGGTCATAAAATATTTTTCTACAGTAAATATGTGCTAGGAATAACATTAGCTTTGTGTTTGCATTTTTTAGCTGCAAATAATTACTTGATGTGATGTCACCCCACTGGCTCAACCTGGTACTTTTTATCCCAGTGCCACAGTCCTGATGGTATTCTGGAATCTCTCCTGATTTATTGTTTGTGGGCAGGGAGCAGTCAGAAAACTGCTGGTTGTTTCATTCTGTCTGAGTTCCCAGCCACAACCAATTTGCTCTACTCCTTCATCTTTTTAGATCCTTCATTAGCTGCCTTTTTGACTTCCACAAGATAACAAGGTCAAAGCAGGTCTGCAGACATCAGAAAGGAAACTGCCAGCCCAGTCAGGTTCAGACATTTCTAACCCATGCTTGACATGGAAGCAGGTCAGCTCGGGCCTCAGGTCCAGCAGCCTATATGGGTGAATTCACCCAATCATCATTCTACAGAGTTGGGTGGTAAACTGGCTAACTTATTAACTAGCTTATCATATTAATAAAAATCCTCTTAATAAAAATTAATGCCCTGTCACTCTGTGTAGCTTTAACAAACTGATTATCAGTCTGGTGTTAATGTGAATTCTGATATATCTTTGATGCTATTATTTTTGGTAGGATATTGAACATTATAATAAAGAGTATTTGAGTTTGCTTCTCTGGAATTTTTTTTCTTAAAGATGAGGTCATACCTCATTGTGGTACAGCTTATTCATAATGCTTTTCTGAGGCATTATCTAAATCTCTTTTTTTTACTTTTAAGATTAGCATTAGAGGGTATTAAATATTATTTAATATTTAATATTTAATTTTATTATAATATTAAATATTCTAATATTATTAGGGCCATGGTTTAGATTCTCTTCTCCCAGTTTAGATTCTAGTACAGTCAGCTTGGCCTCTACTGTCCCTCATGTGCTCTGGGCTTGCTCCTAATGTGGCATCTTTGTTTATGCTATTATTTAATCTGAAACATCCTTTTGACAAATCATAAAAAAACTCACAAAAGTGGATGTCAAGTTCTCTGTCCTTCAAAAGTATCGTTTTACTTCTTGCATCTATATTAAACTATCCTATTGCTGAATTTTGTATCATTTACAACTAGTATCAAACAATTGGACAGTTGATTATATAATACTTCTGTTCTCTAATTTTTAAATTGTGTGTATCTTATGTCCCATACTATTTGGTGGATTCCAGAATAAGTGCTGTAAGTCAAATATTTATGTATATTTTGTGTCTCCCTGAAGCACTGACCCTGGTCCTGGCCACATGTGGGTCTCTTAGCGGATGGCTGTTGGTATCTTCCTGACCCTGGAAGGCACACTGAACTAAACTCTCCCCTTCCACAGTTATGGCCGGTCACCACTAGAATGTTGCCATGTGCTCCACTCTGTTTTTAAAGAAAAGTCTTTTGGTTCCTCTGGACATTCAGTGCCATCCCGTGCCTATTTTAGGAGCAGGACTGAGCGGGCTGAGGTCATGATCTGAGCAATAGGTGTCCATGTGCCCCTCCTCCAGTCAGCCCATGTCTGATCCAAGGTGACAGGCCAGAGGGTGGTACGGCCAGACCTGCCACCTGCAGCCACCTACAAGGAGAGAAAGTTGCAGCTCTATCTGTAAAGGAATAAGCTAAACTAGGTGAGGGACAAAGTAACATAGTGTTCAGTGGGGCATTACCTTAAAAATGGGAGACGTCTCCAGAAGAAGTAACAATCAGCAGCTTGTTGGTGAGCCAGGTGCCCTTGGCTGTTTCACATGGGGGAGGAGAAGTGTCACTAGCAGAAGCAGGGTGCTGAGGAGAGTGCCAGAGCAGGTGACCCCTCTCCAGGGCTGGGGGCAGGGGGTGGTGGCGGGGGGGTGGGGAACACAGCTGGGACCGAGGACTGACACGCCCAGCATGTGGGGTTTGGGGTGCCAGGCTAAGGGGTCTGCCCAGCTTGCTCTTCAGGGCGTTTGTGCTAGTTACAACTACAGAACTGACAGCTCGGGGTGACTCCCTGCCTGGGGTGTGGCAGGAGACTGCCAGCCAGCCCGAGGTGGATGCCCAGTGCTGCCGCAGTTCCTGTGGGAGACCCAGAGCCAAGGTGTGCCTCTGACGCAGGCGGCCGGTGGGGGCAGAGATGAAGCCGCACACATACCTTCCGGGCGCGTAATGGCCAGATGGCGCAGACACCCGGGGAGAGCCCTGCCACCACACGTGTCTGCTGTGTGCCAACCTTTCCACCGTGATCTGCTGAACTTACTACGTTGCTAGGATTCAGGTTCCCTCAGCAAATAGCATTCTAAGCAACACTTGGGAACTTTTCTGGTTTTTAACCCAAAGCCACCTTCCATGTTTGGTAGAATCTAGGACACATTTGTCTTTCCTCTAATACCCCTGAAGATGGCTTCTGGGCTAATCCCCAAAAGAACAGCTGGGAGGGAAGTCCTGAGGGCCACGTGGTACACTTGAAGCATGCTTTGATGCTGTTGGTGGTAGTTCAGTACACACAGCTCCAATACTTTTACAATAATCTGAGTGGCAGCTTGTTGATTGTTCTTTAACTCATACTCTCCATTACTGTTCAGATTTTGGAAAATACTAAAGATAAAGATGAAAGAGCTATTGATATAAGGGGCCACACACAATAGGGGTTTAAACAGATCAAAGGAGGAAACCCAGGAAAGCTTGGGGAGAGGACAGCGGTAAGATCCTGCTCTGTACCCGCAGCGGACCTCCAGACAGGCAGGCTGCAGGGCCCAGGCCAGCTTCGCCCCGCTGTGACCGTGTGTGCCACTCCCTTCATAGTAACTTCTTGTAACTATCTGGTGTTGAGATTTTCAGTATTTGTTCACAACACCAGATACTTAGCTAATCATTTCTTGAAAGAGTAACGATCTGAATACATTTTCTTTTTTAATCTTTATAGAGTAACTCTTAGTTCATGGGACACAAAGTCTAAAAATCCATGTAACTGTACCAAATCCCAGTGTCTGAAATTGTAAGTAATCACAAATCCTTCATTGTTAAATAGAAATAAGGTTGTTTAGCAGTCAGTAATTGGCACAGTGCCCAGAAAGACCTAAATGGCTAGCCATGTTCACGCTACAGTTAAGACTCAACAGCTGTGTCTCAATGCTCATCGTAAACCAGAGCAAGAAGCAGCTCCGTGCTCTGCATAAGCCTGGCTGGGATCTGGTGGCGTCATCCTGACCAGCTCACCTAGTAAAGGGTGCCCCCTGCATCTCCGTGGGGGAGTTTCCTTTGGCTTTGGTTATACTCTCTCGTCCCCAGACAAGTGCTAACGGCATCCTTGTTGAGCATTAACTGTAACATTTCCACATCCTAGTTTTTAAGTTTGATGTGCTGTTTTACTCTATGTAGAATTTTCTCAGAAAAATTCTCTGCCAGGGATGCCAGCTCCCAGGAGGCTCAGCCAAGGGGGTGGCAGGGCAGGTTGTGAAGCAACACAATGAGCGGGGGGGCTGGATGCCTGAATAGGAGGGCCTGCCTGCCCCAGTTGACAGCCCTGACCTTGAGCTGCCTGACCTCGCCTCCCCCTCCCCCCACCGCAAGTATTCGTGCCCTCAGACCTGCGCTCAGCTCTTGCTGGGGGCTGGCTGCTCCTTTCCGCCCCGGATGCCCACCTCACTGTACATCACATGGTGGAAGGGCAGAACACAGCCTAGTCCCATGTCTCACAACCTAACCACAGTCTCCACGTGATCTTTCCATTGCAGAGCTCCTGCTGAAGTCAGTGAGGGCTCCATTGAAGGGACAGTGATGTAGGGGTGCAGGAGTAGGTAAAAAGCCAGACATCTGAGAAACTTGGTTCACTGAGAAAACAAATTGAGTGTAAAAAGTAATGCTGAAATCTAGGGCTCACTGTCTGAAAATATTTGCACTGCTATTGGTTTAGTCTGGGGACACAAACCATATGCCTCTGAATGCTGGAGACACCATGAGACAACTACCCCATCAGGAACTCTAAAAATGCAGCTCTGTGTGGGGAGGAAGGACAAGAGAGGGCAAGCCTGGACCATGGGACATCGGCGGCCAGCGTGCAGCGGCCTGCCCAGACTGAGCTCCCGACGCAGTGGAGGGCCAGGTGCTAGTGTGTAGGGTGGCCAGAGCCAGGAGGGCAGAGCTCCTGTGGACAGAGGCTGCATGGTTTCAGTCTGGTCTCGGGGGCTGGGGATGCCTAGAGCAAGAGCAAGAGGTAGCCCACGACTGGGGACAGGGTGAAGGGCCCCTAAGAACTTGGAAATAAGATGATTCTCCATGGAGGGCTTAACTTACCGTTATCTCACAATGGAAGGCTGAAGAAATAGCTTCTTGCCTAGAAGCAGCTTTCCAGGTTAATCGGTGGCTGACACACTAAATCAAGAATCTACAGGAGCCTAATGGAGCGGGGGGGGGGGGGGGGGGGCGGGTGTTATATGGGGAAGGCAGTATAACACAGAGAAGACAAGTAGTGATTCTATAGTCTCTTACTATGCTGATGAACAGTGACTGTAATGGGGTATGTGGTGGTGACTTGATAATAGGGGGAGTCTAGTAACCATAATATTGCTCATGTAATTGTACATTAATAATAGCAAAAAAAAAAAATCTAAAACAAGAAAAAAAAATAGGCAGAGGACCTGAATACACATTTTCCCAAAGAAGACATACAGATGGCTGACAGATACATGAAAAGACACTCAACATCACTTATCATCAGAGAAATGAAAATCAAAGCCAAATGAGAACCACATTATGCCAGTCAGAATGGCTAGTATCAAAAGACAAGAAATAAACGTTGGCAAAGATGTGGAGAAAATGGAACCCTCCTGCACTGCTGGTAGGAATGTAAATTGGTGCAGCCACTATGGAAAACGTATGGAGGTTTCTCAAAAAACTAAAAATAGAAATACCATAGAACACATTAATTCCACTTCTAGGTATTTACCTGAAGAAAACAAAAACACTAATTCAAAAAGATGCACGCTCCCCTATGTTTATGAAGCATTATTTAAAATAGCCAAGATAATAAAGAACTTAAGTGTCTACTGATAGACTGTCCATGGATAAATAAGATGTGGTAATAGGTAACAATGGAATTATTACTCAGCCATAAAAAAGGATGAAATATTTCTATTTGTGACAATATGGGTGGACCTGAGGATATTATGCTAAGTGAATAAGACAGACACAAAAAGACAAATACCATATGATTTCACTTATATGTGGAATCTAAAAACAAAACAAATGAACAAACAAAACAGAAATAGACTCATAAACACAGAGCACAAACTGGTGGTTGCCAGAGGGGAGTACAGGGATGGAAGGAGTAGGCGAAAGGAATTAAGAAGTACAAACTTCCAATTATAAAATAATTAAATCATGGGGATGAAAAGTACAGCATAGAAATACAATCAACATTGTAATAACTTTGTATGGTGACAGATGGTAACTACACTTATTGTGGTAAGCATTTCAAAATGCCAAATCATTATGTTGCACACCTGAAACTCATATGACATTTTATGAGTTATACTTCAATTTAAACAGAAACAAAAAATCCAGTGAACAAGGAGTGTGGACAGGGCCAGGCCTAGGACCACATCTTTCAGGATCACAAGCCACCAAAAAACAACCAGGATGACCAAGGTCGGGCCCCAATGCTGTCCCATGGCTGTTACCTTAAGAAAGTGGTCATTGTGCTTTTTTATTGTACCCTTAGTAAAAGTCTTTGCCCTCCTCATCCCCAATATATGTAAACTTACTTACAAAGCTTTACTGTTAATCCATATATTAAACATGAGTATTACGAGAAAAAAAAAAAAAAAGAATCTACGGGAGGCCCTGGCCCTGGGGGCCGATTCTGTGCTCCACATGCCACCTCCCACCAACGATTTTGCTTCACCGGTGGCTCCAAGCCTTGACTAGAGGACGTGACTGTTACGGGCCCTGGAGGGGATGTGATTCCCGAAGTCAGCACATGGCGCTGAGACCCACGCATCATGCTGGTTTAGAAAGGCTCAGCAGTGGGCGATTCTCCCAAGCAGAGCCACCCCGTGGCCTGTGACCTTGTGCTGGTGGCCTGCTCTGTGCCCACGTGCCACAGGCACTTGGGGTGGGAATCTCTGGCCCGGGAGCCAGTGTAGCACTGCATTTCCCACCGCTTGCCTCTAGCGAGTGTGGCCCAGTCACCACAAACAACTCTTCGTCTTCCTTACCTCTCTAAGTAAGTCGGGCTCTTCAGGTATAATTTTCTTAGTGGGCCTGTATCATACTTTATTTGGAGTCTCTCCCAGATAAAGGTCAGCAGGATTACTGCTCACTGGACATTAATAAAGACAAAAGCACATTATTGTACTTCTAAAAAATATACATGTGTAGGGCAGAAATCCAGGATCTAGCTGGATTCTGTGACTGTACCCTGCTCCGCCTCCCCTGTTCTCTGGGCTCTGGACTCCGCCCCGGAACTGCTGGCCTCCGACAGGTTTCGGCTGCCTGGGGCCCGCCTCCTGGGCCGCGAGAACGACCCACGGCCTTCTTGCCTCACTGAGCTCATGCCCCTTCGCCTTCCCCCGCAGAGCCTGGCCACCCACCTTAGCCCCTCTCCTGGTTACCCTTGGGACCTCAAACCATATCCTCTGGTTGCTGCGCTATTAGCCATAAAAAGCTGGGACTTACTTTTAAATGATAAAATTGATCTATGTAATTAAAATGGTGTTGATGTAAAGTTAATAAAAAGGTAGATAAATGCTTTGTGATTATTTTATTGAATATTAAGAGTGACTTTGAGATTTTAAAGTAGTTCACTTCTACTTTTCCATCATTGTTGCATATGACTTTCTTAATAATTTGTATACATTTTAAACATTGATTTGCTTTATAATTAGTTTATAAGAGCTTAATTGTGAAACCCCCTTTTATAACAGGACCCTTGACATAGGCAGCAATGTAAGTGTTCAATTCTGGGCCTTTGGACGATGATTTCATAGGATGAGAAGGAGGAGAGCAGAGCGAGGTCCCCTCCTTTGCAAGCACTCTGAAAGGAGGAATTGGTTTTCTATTACCATGGATAATTTTCAGGACAGCTTTAATTAGCCCTTTCATATATTGACTTTAAACACATGCAAACTCAGTCTTTTAAGCATCCTCCTTCCAGATCAGATGTCGCTGAGATATTGGGTGGGATTTGCTGGGAGCAATTATATTATCCACATTGTTTTACCCTAATTAAATCTAAAGATTAATCATAGATTGTGCAGTTTCCAATATTGGTTCTTCAAGGGGCCTTCTGTCTCTGAGTAACCAGATTAATTATGATTAATTAACCAGAATTCTGTTGAATAGAAGGTCGAATCTGGATGGTCATTTTTTATGTTTTTTTGTTCTTACTCATACTTTTGATTGCTTTTTATATTTTAAAATATTAAATACTTAATTTATATTCTATAGCTTGTAATCTAATATTTAAAGTTGTGGCTTGTCTGATTCTGGTATTTGCTTCTCTGGATTTTTCCCTCATTATGGCTTGTTACCCCATGTATTCTGTGACTTTGTTTCTTGGGAATTAGAGTCACTGGCACCTTATCTGAGGGAATTCTCTGAGATTGGCTTGAGGGTGAGTTCTTTTGTGTTTGCTTCTACTAGGGGCTGGGTGGCCCTTCCAATTTGGACAACCTAAAGTTTTTGGCTAAAACCTTTTTTAGGCCACACAGTTAGAATGAATTTAGGCTTCAGACCCAAGTGAGTCGAGTCCCTCCTCCCAGGGCAATGCCCAGATGGACGCATGTCTGTGCCTTTCTTTCCCGTGGCGTTCTCTCCTAGTGCTCCTTCCTCCCCCTCCTGGCCCAGCCTTAGCTGTAGATCTTGGAGCTGGTCCCTGCCTTGAGCATGCCCCAGGCTTGGGCTCATATGTGTAAAGCGCTTAGAGCAATGGCTGGCATACCATAAATTGTCTGCTTTTGTTTCAGCTGCTGTCCCCTTTGGGTAACATTTAAACCAAAGCTTTGATTGTTGGGATCAGCAGATGCCTTAAGACAGCTGCAGGCTTCACCTTTAGCTTGCCCCTCTGAATTTCTGCTTCTCTTTTATTTTTCAGTCTCAGAGAGGTTTCCTTAAATTTTTTTACCAGCTCAAATATGTATCTTAAAAGGTTTAAATATTTAATCCAATGTTTGTAAGTGTTTGATAGCAGGGGACTTGTCGGGGTGGCCAGTGCATCAAGAACAGGTCTCTTCCAACACCAGTATTCTAAAGTTCTAGGATACATTGTGCCTATGGGAAGTGAACATACTGCCGGACATCACAGGTGTTTCCTTGAACTTATTAAGGCATTCCCATTGCCTTCTTGTAAATCACAGAGTAGGAGAGCCCGAGGAGCATCGGACAGCCGCCAGCCTGCCAGCACGAAGCCACCTGCACCTCAAGGACAGCGTCTTTAATGGAGCGATGCCTCTTTGGCGTTTCACAGACAAAAGAGGGGCCACCAAAGCTCAAGTGATGGCGTAGATGTGGCCTCCTGGGCATCAGTGAGAGCAGGCCAAAGAAGGGACGATACAGATACCTGGTACGAGAATACATGGACAGCAGATGGGGGCCGCCACAAAGCATAAGGCAGACTCCGCAAGACCACCCATGCTCAGTCAGCAACTTGCAGGCAGGCAGATTTTCTGCCGATGAAGATTTGGAGCCCTTAGGTGTGTCTTGACCGACCCCACCATGTGGGGAGTCAGACCGGAGAGGACAGCGCGTCTCCGGTGCCCTCCCTGCTGCCTTTCTTGCTGTTAGCAGGTTGAGCAGACCAGTTTGGGTCTGTGAGGAGAGGAAAGCAATTCTGCAGGGAGGACAACTCCACAGGAGTGGAAAGACGGGAGTGGGAGAGTGCTGGAGGCTGAGACCTGGGGTTCAACCCACTTGGCCTTCTTACCTGAGAGGGCACGTAGGCACGACCGGGCAGTCCCCATCTCCAGTGGCTAGCTAGCACATGGGCTCATGTCTGCAGTGCACTCAATATACTTGGCATAAAGCGAGCAGTGACTTTTGATAAATAGAAATTTTAATTTAATGCTGTTATTAAAAGATAATGTGCACTTATCATTATTACTAGTGCCTTTTTGTTTAAGAAATCCAGATATATCCCAAGGTTAAATTGCTGTGCTGTTAGAATTTCTTCCGAAAGTTTTAGAATTTTGCTTTTTGCCATTGAGGCCTTATGCACCTGGAATTGATTTTTGTGAATGGCATTAGGCAAGGGTCTAGTCTCATTTTGTCCCATATGTACAATTAATTTTCTGGCACCATTTATTGCAATCCCTGGTGATCTTGTCCTTTCTCCATCTTTACACTCTTCCTTTTCCGCCTTATCACAGTGAACAGAAGTGCTAAAGTAGGGCATTGTTGGCTTGCTCCTGATTTTAGTGGGAATACTTCAGAAATTCCCTTGCTCTACCCTAAATGTCTCCGTAGGTTTCTGAGGGCACGTCTGTGTTAGGTGGAATATGCTGGGGTGCTGTCACAAGGACTCTGGGCACCAACCTCAGGAGGCCCCTGGGGCTGCTCCTTGTGGACGCCATCCTCAGTGGAGAGCTTCCACCCTGGGGCTGAGAAGGCTGCCCTGGCTCTGCCCCATATGCTCAGACTGAGCTGTGTTGGGAGCTGGGAAATGTGTTCTTGAGCGGAGTCAACCACACGCTCAGCTAAAATTGCGCTTGCTGTAGAGTAAGGGAGAGTGAATTCCACAGGACGGCTTCCTCTGCTGTTGTCCTCCTGTGTCAGGTTCAGGGCATTTCCTCTTATCCCTGGGTTCCCGAGAGGTTTTCTTTTTTTATTTCTATTATAAATTAATAGTGTATTTTATCAAAGGCTTTTTGCTACATTTATTGAAATGAGCAGGTTTTTTTCCTCTTTTAATCTTATGATCTATTATAACAGTTTCTCATGTTATTCCACCCTTGTATGCCAGAGACTGAACCCAATTTGATCACGATGTCCTGATTTTATCTTTTGTATGCACTGAAAGATCTAGTTTTCTAATATTTTGCTTAGGATTTTTGCATCTTTTTCATGAGCAGATAGATCTATAATTTCCCTTTCTCACATTTTTTTATTTGCTTTCTGTATCAAAACCAGTGTTTTGTGTTGTCTAATAAAATGCATTTTCAGGCTTCCTGACCCCAGCACACCCTCTTCTCTTTTACTCTAGCCTCTGAAAAATCTGGGTAAGGTAGGATTTCTTTGTTTTTTGAAGTCTGATTAAACTTTGCCTATAAAACCATCTGGGCCTGGTGTCTTTGGCGCTGGTATAGGGAGGGGATGGGTTACTCATTCTCTTCTTTCTTGGTTATTGCTTGTGTGGATTTCTTCTTTTGTCCATTTTAATATTTTATATTTTTCTTAAAAATTGCTGATTTCTCTAAGTTTTCAAATCTATTCATATATTCCTGTTCACATATTCTTATATTAAAAATTATCTCTGCATCTGTAGTTATAGTCTTTTAAATTTTCTTATTAAAATTTTTATATATCTGCTATTATTTATTTGTGCCTCTTCTCTTGCTTGCTCAGTCCCAGGAGAGGTTTGTCTATTTTTCAGTCTTTTCAGGGCACCAGCTTTTGGTTTTATTGATTTTCTTGCTTGTCTGTTTCCTAGTTCAGAAGTACATTAATTTTTACTATTTTCTCTCTCAGATCTTTATTATTTTATTTTCCTATTTTGCTTGCTTTTTGTATTAAATGCTTATTTATTTTCTCTTTTTTGATTTTTTAGAAAATTCATTTAAAGCTATAAATTGCCCCTACGTACTGCTTTTCTGCATCCTACAAGAGTTGATAGGAGTTGCTTTGTCAGTCACTTGAAATATCTTGTATTCATTGTAATGCTCCCTTTGCCTCGTGGGTTATTTTAGGTGTACCAGCAAAGTATCCCCATATGTGTGTGTGGGTGTATAAATGTTTAATGCCTTTTAAAATATTCCATATTAACTTAACAATGTATGTTATCCATTTGTGGATACATACACTATCCATTAGCTCAAGTTTATTACTTTTGTTGTTTAAATCTGGTAAATGTGTATTTTGTGTGATTTATTGTTCTTTGATAAAAGTGTGTTCTGACCTCTCCCTGATTGTGAATCTATTTTCTCCTTATAATTCCATTTGGTTTATACAATTGAATCTACGATGAAGGGCACACAAATTAATGATTGTTATATCTTCTTGGTGAATATTCCCATCAGCTGTTAAAAAGACCTCTATATCTTGTTGCTTTTTGCCTCACATTCTTTTTCTG
The DNA here is from genome assembly GCA_029783875.1 of Phataginus tricuspis. Taxonomy (NCBI): domain Eukaryota; kingdom Metazoa; phylum Chordata; class Mammalia; order Pholidota; family Manidae; genus Phataginus; species Phataginus tricuspis. The sequence goes on along the minus strand of JAQQAC010006904.1, from coordinate 3,642,720 downwards.
TCTGGTATTAATGTTGCTACACCAAGTTTTCTTCAGTTAGTGTCAGCAAGGTGTTTTCACACTTCCTGTGTCGGGGTCCTGTGATCCAGATATAACTGGACTTTTAAAAAGCAAATCTAACAATCTCTGTTTTTTACATATACTCTTTTAATCCATTTGTGTTCTTTGTCTCATTATTGATATATATGGACTTATTTGCACCTTCTTTTTTTTAAGTTTTAAAATGTACTTGTTTTTTTTCCAGTCAAATGGCAACATTCCATACATGCTGCTCTGCACCTTGATTTTGTTTTTTCATTGTGGTAAAATATGCACAGCATAAAATTTGCCATTTTAACCATTTTTAAGTGTACAATTCACCAGTGTTAAGTACATTCACAATGTTGTTCAACTATCACCATCATCAATTTCCAGGATGTTTTCATCATCCCAAATAGAAACACTGTCCCCATTAAATAGCCCTCTATTACCCCCTCTCCCCAACCCTATTCTACTTCCTGTCTCTGACATTGCCCACACTAGGCACCTCATGTAGGTGGAATCATGCAGTATTTACCCTTTTGTGTCTGGCACCTCTCCCTGACGCTGACACTTCAGGCCGGGTCACCCGTGGTGCAGGGCGGCACCACACTTGTTTATTTCAACCGATGATGGACAGTTGGGCTGTCCCTACTTTTTGGCTATTGCATATAATGCTGCTGTGAACATTGATGTCAAGCATCTGTGAGTCCCAGCCTCCCATTCTTTTGGGCATATACCTGAGTGGAATCACTGGATTATATGGTAATTCTGTGTTTAATTTTTCAGGGAATACCAGACAACAGCTGAAACCACTGGGCCAGGAGTTTTGTTCTTAGGTAGTTTTTGTTTGTTTGTTTGTTTCATGTGGATATATATTTTTTTATAATTTATTTTGGTATCATTAATCTACAATTACATGTGCAATATTATGGTTATTAAACTACCCCCTTCATCAGGTCCCCCCCACCAATCCCATTACAGTCACTGTCTCAGCGTAGTGAGATGCTATAGAGTCACTACTTGTCTTCTCTGAGTTGTACAGCCCTCTCCATGCCCCCCCAACATTACATTTGCTGATCGTAATGCTCCTTTTTCCCTCTTATCCCTCCCTTCCCACCCATCTTCCCCAGTCCCTTTCCCTTTGGTAACTATTAGTCCGTTCTTGGGTTCTGTGAGTCTGCTGCTGTTTTGTTCCTTCAGTTTTTTTCTTTGTTCTTATACTCCACAGATGAGTGAAATCATTTGATATTTGTCTTTTTCTGCTTGGCTTATTTCACTGAGCATAATACCCTCTAGCTCCATCCATGTTGTTGCAAATGGTAGGATTTGTTTTCTTCTTATGGCTGAATAATACTCCATTGTGTATATGTACCACATCTTCTTAATCCATTCATCTACTGATGGACACTTAGGTTGCTTCCATTTCTTGGCTATTGTAAATAGTGCTGCGATAAACATAGGGATGCATATGTCTTTTTCTAACTGCGCTGCTGCATTCTTAGGGTAAATTCCTAGGAGTGGGATTCCTGGGTCAAATGCTATTTCTATTTTGAGTTTTTTGAGGAACCTCCATACTGCTTTCCACAATGGTTGAACTAATTTGCATTCCCACCAGCAGTGTAGGAGGGTTCCCTTTTCTCCACATCCTCGCCAACATTTGTTGTTGTTTGTGTTTTGGATGTTGGCCATCCTCACTGGTGTGAGGTGATATCTCATTGTGGTTTTAATCTGCATTTCTCTGATGACTAGCGATGTGGAGCATCTTTTCATGTGCCTGTTGGCCATCTGAATTTCCTCTTTAGAGAAGTGTCTATTCATGTCCTCTGCCCATTTCTTAATTGGATTATTTGCTTTTTGTTTGTTAAGGTGCGTGAGTTCTTTATATATTTTGGATGTCAACCCCTTATCAGATGCATCATTTATGAATATATTTTCCCATACTGTAGGATGTCTTTTTGTTCTACTGATGGTGTCCTTTGCTGTACAGAAGCTTTTCAGCTTGATATAGTCCCACTTGTTCATTTTTGCTTTGTTTCCCTTGCCCGGGGGGATATGTTCATGAAGAAGTCACTCATGTTTATGTCCAAGAGATTTTTGCCTATGTTTTTTTCTAAGAGTTTTATGGTTTCATAACTTACATTCAGGTCTTTGATCCACCTTGAGTTTACCTTTGTGTATGGGGCTAGACAGTAGTCCAGTTTCATTCTCTTACATGTAGCTGTCCGTTCTTAGGTAGTTTTTTGATTACCAATTCAATTTCTTTGCTGGTAATTGGCCTATTCAGATTTTCTGTTTCTTCCTGGGTCAGCCTTGGAAGGTTGTATTTTTCTAGAAAGTTGTCCATTTCTTCTAGGTTATCCAGTTTGTTACCATATAATTTTTCATAGTATTCTCTAATAATTCTTTCTATTTCTGTGGTGTCCATAGTGATTTTTCCTTTCTCATTTCTGATTCTGTTTATGTGTGTAGACTCTTTTTTTCTTGATAAGTCTGGCTAGGGGTTTATCTATTTTATTTATTTTCTCGAAGAACCAGCTCCTGCTTTCATTGATTCTTTCTATTGTTTTATTCTTGTCAATTTTATTTATTTCTGCTTTAATCTTTCTTATGTTCCTCCTTCTACTGACTTTGGGCCTCATTTGTTCTTCCTTTTCTAGTTTCATTAATTGTGAGTTTAGACTGTGATTATTTAAGAGCATGTTATTAAGCCTCCATGTGTTTGTGGGCTTTTTTGTTTTCTTTGTGTAATTTATTTCTAGTTTCATACCTTTGTTATCTGTGAAGCTGGTTGGTACAATTTCACTCTTTTTGAATTTACTGAGTTTTTTTGTGGCCTAGTATATGATCTAGTCTTGAAAATATTCCATGTGCACTTGAGAAGAATGTGTATCCTGCTTTTGCATGGAGTGTTCTGTAGATGTCTGCTAGGTCCATCTGTTCTAATATGTTGTTTAGTGCCTCTGTCTCTTTATTTTCTGTCTGGTTGATCTGTCCTTTGGAGCAAGTGATGTGTTGAAGTCTCCTTAAATAAATGCATTGCATTCTATTTCCCCCTTTAATTCTGTTAGTATTTGTTTCACCTATGTAGGTGATCCTGTGTTGGGTGCATAGATATTTATAATGGTTATATCCTCTTGTTGGACTCACCGTTTTATCATTATGTAATGTCCTTCTTTGTCTCTGTGACTTTGTTTTGAAGTCTATTTTGTCTGATACAAGTACTGCAACTCCTGCTTTTTTCTCACTATTTGTTCTATTCAGCAATTCTGTGTCTTTTAATTGGTGCATTCAGTCCATATATAGTTAGGGTGAGTATCGATAGGTCTGTACTTACTGCCATTGCAGGCTTTAGATTCGTGGTTACCAAAGGTTCAAGGGTAATTCCCTTACTATCTAACAGTCTAATTTAACTCACTTCATATGCTATTACAAACACAACCTAAAGCTTTTTTTTCCCTCCTTTTTCTTCCTCCTCCATTCTTTGTATGTTATGAATCATATTCTGTACTCTTTGTCTATCCCTTTGGTGACATCTGTTTAGCCTTAGGAATACTTCCATCTATAGGAGTCCTTCAAAAACGCACTGTAGAGGTGGTTTGTGGGAGGTAAATTCTCTCAACTTTCGCTTATTTGAAAATTGTTTAATCCCTCCTTCAAATTTAAATGATAACCTTGCTGGGTAGAGTATTCTTCGTTTGAGGTCCTTCTGCTTCATTGCATTAAATATATCATGCCACTCCCTTCTGGCCTGTAAGGTTTCTGTTGAGAATTCTGTTTATAGCCTGATGGGTTTTCCTTTGTATGTGATGTTTTTTTCTCTCTCTAGCTGCTTTTAAGAGTCTGTGTTTATCCTTGATCTTTGCCATTTTAATTATTATATGTCTTGATGTTGTCTTCCTTGGGTCCCTTGTGTTGGGAGATCTGTGCACCTCCATGGCTTCCTCCATAAGCATGTTTATGATTTTTATTTTGAACTCTCTTTCAGAAAGATTGGTGAGTTCAGTTTCATTTGGCCCTTTTTCTGGGGTTTGTGAGATTTTGGTCTGAACCATGCATGTTCTTTTGACGTTTCATATTTCTGTTTGGTGCTCAGCCCCTAGAGTGAGGTTGGGGGTCATTGGGGAGCGGAGCTGGTGCCTGGGGGGAGGAAAGATCTGTTTCCTGATTCCTGTCTGCAGTGCCTGTCTCCAGTGTCAGAGCCAGTGGGCCAAGCATACACGTGTAAGCCTCTGTGTTTTGTGTCTCTAGCTGCTGTAGGCGGGGCCTCCCTCTGGCTGGCCTGACGCCAGCACAGTGCTGGCCGGTTTGGGAGCAGGTGCCTGCAGGCCAGTAGGAAGGCTCGGCAGGCTGTGTGTCACCGTGGGGGGCCTAGGCGCTGAGTAGGCAGCCAGGGGGATGGAGCACCTGAAGCTCCTCAAAGTTCCCAACCAGCTGGGCAGAGCGCGCCTAGGCAACCTTGTCCAGCCCTCTGTTCTCCCGCGCAGCAAGCTCCTTGCAATCCCCACCCCTTCAGCAGCCCTCTCGCTGGTAGGAAGCCTCTCAGACTGCCTGCCCCTCCTCTGACACCGAGCGGCCAGGTGTGGATCCTGTCCTCCACCAACAGCTGGAATGTCAGTCTCCCAGGCCCTCCACCCATCCGAGCTCCCCAACGTCCAGAGCACCACACAGTATATAGGCTTCCACTCACAAAGCAGACCTCCAGGGCTAGGTATTCAGCAGTCCCGGGCTTCCACCCCCTCCCCGCTCCATTTCTCTTCCTCCCACCAGTGAGCTGGGGTGAGGAAAGGGCTTGTTTCCCGCCGGATTAAGGCTTTCCTACGTTAACCTGTTTCGTGAGGTCTGTGCTATTCGTGAGGTCTGTATGCAGTCTGGTGCAGCCTTCTTTCTTGTTGCTGTTTGAGGGTTAGTTGTATTAATTAACTATATTTTTGTACTATTTGTGGTTTTGGGAGGAGTTCTTCGTGTCACCTCTCACGCCACCATCTTGAATCTATCTTCATCTGGTTTTTCTTTTTACTTCTCTTTCTTGGGGTTCTTTAGGTTTCTGAAATCAGAGGATCCACAACTTTCAACAGTTCAGGAAAACTCACAGCTCTCCTTACTCCAAATGTGCCTCTTTGATTTTCTCTCTGCTGTCCTTCTGTAATGCTAATCTGACATATTTGCCCCTCTAACTATCTATCATTTCTCTTTACCTCTTTTCTATATTTTTAATCTCTTTGTCTTTTAATGCTGTACCTGGATTTAATTTCTTTATCTTTCAGTTTATCTTTTCTCACTTTTAAAGAGACAAATATGATACAAGGTTTGGGACAAAAAAAAAAAGGTAATTCCCTGATATTTCTTTCTATTTTCTGATCTCTATAAACTTTCAACTCTTTAACTGAATCTTGTAATATTTATCTCCATAAATCTAAATAACATGCTTGTATTGCTACTTCTAGGCTTTTGGCTTAGGCATGATCTCTTGTTTTTATACCAAGGAAGATGTGAATTTAGCTCTGTTTCCTCTCCCTGTTAATGAATAAGCCCTCTCCCAATATACATATTTCCCATACTTAGACATCAGATGTACAGCTGACCTTTGAACAATGTGGATGTTAGGGCTGCTGACTGCCCTGTGGTAAGAAATCTGCATATAAGTTTTGATTCCTCAAAAGCTTAACTACTAATAGCCTACTACTTATAAAATGTATTGACTAACTTCAGATATAACAGAAAGTAGAAAAATAGAAAAGAAATGTCTAACAGAGAACAGACAGCAAGCAGGGGATGAATCAGCTGCTCTGCTGGGTCCCTCCAGGGCTGACACCTGCCTGCAGGTAGATCAAGCTCAGGCTGAGAGGGGTGCACTCAGAGGGGCAAAGTTTTCAGTCTCCTTCCCCTTGAGTTGCCCCACCTAGAACTTGGGCTTCTCTGCTTCTCTCAAATTTCAGAGTTTCTGCCTGGTCTAGACAACAGCCCATTAGCTTAGTTGGTTATAGTGTGATGCTAATAACACTGAGGTCATGGATTCAATTCCCATATGGGCCACCATGGGCAACATTTCTCCTTTTCCATTTCTATGGACCACATCACCCATGGAATCTGCTGCCTTATATCCAATTACAGATACTGTATGTTTGTTGAAACACATCTGCATATAAGTGAATCTGCAAAGTTTAAAGCAGTTAAATCAGTATTCAGTGCTTATATTTTATGACAGTGAAAACACTCTCACTGCTGAGCCTTGAATAATTATCATTTTCACTCAAGTTAATACTTAATACTTAGTCTTCTGCATACATAACACTAATTAACCCCTCCTCTGGTTGTGTATCTTCTTCTCAATGTGCTCAGACGCACTAGGGATTCAGTCAGCCGTGTCTTGAGGAAGCTGGTCCCACCTGGGGACTTGTATCCAGGCCTGCAGCACAGTTCTTATCCGGGACGCTCCCTCTGCCCTCCGACCCAGGGTTCCCTCCTCTTCCTCATGTCCGCTCCTGTTCGCCACCTCATTTGTTCACTACGCCATTTTGGTGCATCAGTCCTTCCTGAGAAAGGGTGCACAGGAGATAATTCTTTCAGAACTTACATGTCTAAAATGTCTTAGTCTAGACTCACATTTAGATGATCATTTTGGATTAGGTTGTTGGATTTCCTGTACTCACACTTAGATGATTGTTTTGGATTTTGGGTGGTTGGGTTTCCAACTTTGATTCAACTTCAAGTAATCCCTTAGGATTTTGAAGGCTTTGCTGCATTTTCTTTTAATTTCTAGTGTTCCTATTGACATTTTGACATTATTCTTTTTCTCAAACCTTTGTATTAAACCTGTTTTATTCTTTTCAGCACCTTATAGGATCTTCTTTTTGTTGCTGGTGCTCTGAAATTTAATGATATCTCGGATTGGGTCTCTTTCATCTACTGTGCTGGGCACTTGGTAGCCCTTTTACTTTGTAAACACGTGCCCTGTAGTTCTGGAAAATGTTCTTAAATTGTTTTCTCCCCTTCATTCTTAAAATTCTATCTTTCTGGAACTTTATTATATAGATGTTGGCCCTTCTGGGCTGGTCCTCCAGGTTTTTCTTTCTCCTATTGTTTTTTTACTTTTTTTTTTTTGTCTATGCTTTCATACCTCCTGTTAATATTATCATCTCTATGATTGTTTTCTTATTTTCTAGAACATCTTTTTTATACTCTGAGTGTTTTAGTAAGCATCATTTTGTTTCCTGGATGCCATAACTTTTCTTCATCTTTCCAAAGCTATTGATGACTCTCGCCAGCTTTTTTCTCCTGAATTGCCTTTTCTTTAGACCTTTGTCTCTCATGTTGGTAGATTTCCTAACATGTCTGCTGGTCTTTGGCTGTTCCTCTGCTCATACTTAAGAATAATGCATAAGCTGACTTGAGGACTCGGTGTATAAATGGGGGCTAACTACTGGGGCTTCACCATTGGGCGATATGACTAAGCCATTTATTGGGAAACCTCAATGTTGGACTCTTTCTCTATTATTTTCTCTGGGGCTAGTCAGAAGTCTCAGAGAAAGCTTTTCCGATCTCCTGCTAGAATTCTAGATGGTGAGTAGAAGAAACCAGGGATCCCAGTGTTCCCCTTTCCTCCCTTTGCTGGCTGTAATACCAGTCCTCAGTTGTCTTACCAGAGAGTAACTTCAGCCTTTTACTAGGGCGTGCAGAGGCCGTCCCCAGCTGCCAGAAGGGAGGAGCCTGGGGGCTCACTGCCCCCAAAGGGGACTTCAACCAGTTCTTTTCTTCTTTCACCCACTTCTACTCCACTTCAGAGCAGCCTGGTTCCGTGATTCTGGAATCTTCGGAGCTGTTGCTCTGCTCTCTCCTACTGGCCCAGGAGTCAGTGTTCTTGCGTTTGCTGTCACTGAACTCTGTCCCTCTGCTTTCAGCCTCCAAACCCTCTGTCATTGCCTCCTTTCCCTTCTCTCCACCCCAGGCGTTAGGAAGGCTTAGGAAAAGCTCTCATATTGTTCCCTTGCACTCCAGACTGGCCCAGAAGGGGATGCATCTCTGCTGTCTGTGGCGTAGATTTGTGGGGAGGTTGCCTTTCATGGATCCACAGTTTATATGGGGGGAGGGTGTCTCTGACCCTCCCACCTTTCGTAACCCAGACCCTGTCTTCTGTCTCCTGTGTGAGCAGCCCATCTGAACCAAGCCCGGGGTCTCTGGGGGCCAGCAGATGCTCCAGGACAACATGTGACAGATAGACAACTCACCCCTCTGGGTTCACAAGTTGTTTTTTTTACTTCTAATGATCTCCTTTACTCTCCTCTTGACCTGCATTTAAAAATATTATTTTTAAAAGTTAAAATAATAAATACTAAAGGAATAGTATTTAAGAATTCTATGGTGGGAACGTTTCTACAGACATCTAGTCTGCCATATTGCCAGACCAGAGGCCCTCCTTGCATTTACACAGCACTGTAGGCAGCAGCCTACTCAGTAGGAAGAGCACCCGCAGGATCTCAGGGCTTCCCCCAGGCAACCCTTTGAGACTGAGAGCTTCATTGCCATGACCTCCATTTCACAGCTTGAGACACTGACTGATAAAAAAAAAACTCTTATCAGGTAACATAGGAAGCTGGTGGCAGAGCTGATACTATATTGATGTTCTTTTCAATGAATCATGCACTCAGAAGAGAATAACGTGGGTCTTCTCTAGTCACAGACGGAAGCCATAGGGTGGCTGATGGGCTTTGTAAGCCTCTCTGGGGTTCAGGTTATAGGTGAGGTATTAGGAGTCCTTCCTATACCTGAGTTTTTGCATGAGCTGAGAAAGGTGTCTCATCCCCACCCATACTGAAAACAGTAAACCACAGGCTCATGAACGCCTTTGATGCACAGCACGGGGGCAGGCGTCTGGCAGGAACATGGGAAGCAGTTAATGGCCATTAGCACTGATGGGTCTTCAAGGAAAACCCATTTGAGAAGGTCCTCTGAACTGCCATTCTGCTGCTGAGTAATGCTCCTGGGACCTCCAGGCCCCAGGGCACAGTGGACACATCCACAGAGGGATTCTCCTAACACAGCTGTCCTGTACAGTCTGATTCCTGAACAAGCCTTGCGTTGTAACAGTGTGCTCTCCGTCATCTCATGCATGTCTTTCTTCCACCATTCATTTCTCTTTCCTCCCACGTTGACACGGAATAAAAATAAGATAAAGTCTAGGCCAGGTTCGACCTCCGGTCCCATGAATTCTCACTCACAGTCAATGTCTCCCAAGACAGGAGCTCAGCCCAGTCTGTTGGATGGATCAGGATAGTTGATGGGAAAATGGCTCTTTATTATTTGGTGTTTCCACCCACCAACTTATAGGGGGCATTTTAGGACAGGGACGATTGACCTCAACAGACGTTTTTCAGGAAATCATTTTGCTTTGCAAACACCAACATTATGAAACCAATGGTTTTCACAAGTTTCTCTTTCTTTTGTGCTAGTCACTGGAGAGTATCATCCCATCATCCAGTCAGCAGAGTCATCTATGTAAAAGTGGTAGTGGCCGCAGCAGGTGGCCAGCTCTTCTGATGCGCCTGCACCAATGTCGCTTCCCGGCCATTCCGTCTGTGCTGGTGACCCACCTTTTGTTTTCTTCACAGGTACTGTGATTGCTTTGTCAGTGGGGACTTTTGCAACAACTGCAACTATAATGATTGTTGCAACGATTTACGTCATGAAATGGAACAGTTTAAGGCCATTAAGGTAACATATATCCATTAAATACATGCATTTTAAAAGTGTTTAAAAGTGCTTAAGATGTTCATAAAACTGTCTCCAGAGGTTCATAATTTCAATATTGGAGAAACCCAAGGTGTTGAGCATACATGGAGCATGACTCTCTTCCTAAATGGGGGGTGTTAGCCCATGAAGGGCCAGCAGAGAGAGGTGTTCACTCCCGCCAGGGTGGGTGGCTCAGAGGCGCAGCAGTCTCAGAGGGGTCCGACTGAAGAACGTGCACATGTCCACTTTGTCTTGATTCAGGGTTTAGAGATTTGGGCCATGCTACTTATCAGATAAGCCCGAGCTGGAAATGCATCATCTGAAAAGGCACAGGAGATCATTTTGCTTTGCAAACTCTGATATTCTGAAACCACTGATTTTTGCTATTTTCTCTTTGTTCTGAGCTGGTCACTGGAGAGTATCATCACAGTTGGTCTAGTTTTCATAAAAAGGAATCAGAGTCCACTGCACAGAGAAGTGGGTGAAAGCCCTCTGCTGTTACCTTTGTCCAGTTTTTATTCCTTGGCTTCTGGGTGAAGGGGAGAATTTAGGCTTTCCTCAAGGGGCAAAGAGCCCCTCGGGTTGCCCCACAGGCCACTTGCAAAAGCCTAAGTGCAGGAGCTTCATCCCTTTCTGTGGGCACGACAGATAGTCAAAGAAGGCAGGACAGTCAGCCTGCCTGGGGCACAGCCTGGGCCCCTAGTTTGCAAAGAGAAATCGAGGGCCACCACCCACAGACTTGAGGCTTCATAGTGTGCCATGTGGGGGCTGTTGTGTTTTCTAAAATAATTTAATTTCCCTTTCTAATTATAGATAAATCAATTGTAAATATCCTTTCAATTTTGGTATAGCCCAATTCTTGGACAGAAAAATGTCACGATGCATGTGAACTTCAGTGTACAGTTGGCCCTTGAACAATGTGTGTTTGGACTGTGTGGGTCCACTTATATGCAGATTTTTGTCAGTAAATGTATTGGAAAATTTTGGGGGGATTTGCAATAATTAGAAAAAACATTTTTATCTTTATTGTAAGGTAGTACTGTTTGTAATAGGTATAACATACAAAGCATGATGATTTTCATTATCTGTTTGTTATTGGTAAGGTTTCTGGTCAGCAGTACAGTTTTTGCAGAGTCAAGGGTTATATGTGGATTTATGACTGTGTGGCCGTGGGGCATCAGCACCCCTGCACCCCTAACCTCCACGTTGTTCAAAGGTCACCTGTAGCAGCATTTTCTCTAAGTGAAGGGTACTGTCTGCAATCCAAAGTGTGAAAAGTGTTATTTAAGCAGTGCTGGGATTCTCAGGTATTGCTGGAGAGGAATATGAACTGGTACGCCACACTGGGACATTGAGTGGCAATGGTTGCTAATGCTCTACCTTCGTATGCGTTATGGCGGGTGGTTTCACTCCTATGAATGTAGCCAATAGAAGCGAGCGCACGTCCCCCAGAGGCTGGGACAAGGTTCACAGCAGCTGCCTCCGTAATAGGCCCACTCGGGAAACACCCCACGTGTCTGTCAGCGGTGAGTGGACAGGTGTGTTAAGGTAATCACATGACGGAATCCCACCTGTCCATGAGAAAGGAGGAACTAGTACTGGGTGGACAGGTGATGGCCTCATGCTCTGTGCTGAAGAAAGAAACAGACACAGAGAGGACACATGCGTGGCTCAGCTGAGCTGAAGTTACAGGGCGGGTGAAGTGAAAGCAATTGGAGTCAGAGCGGTGGTTCCCACGGGGCTGGGTTGATGGGGGCTGGACTGTCCTCTAACTTGCCCTGGGTGGGGGTCACTAAGGGGTGCACATGTGTTCCAGTTAATCATGCTCTGCCCTCACACAGGTGTGTTCACTGTCCCTCATACGTCAGTAAAAAGTAAAAACGCACAAACAGAGCAGCCTTGCTCCAGACCCATCTGTCCATAGGACCCTTTGTGGCCATAGGATTTTCTGGTGTTGGGGTCCAGAACCCAGCTAGTAACCTGGGGAGGGGACAGGGAAGGTCAGGGACAGTACTGTACCATTATGACTCTGTGCTCTTGAATTTTTATGAAGAGCACTGGCTCACTTTGTATTAAAAATATGTGCACACTTGTATGTCTAGATGGATGGTGGACAGTAGATAAAAAAGTTAAACGAACCAGGATAGAGAGATTGAGTCCCTGGCGTGGTGTGAGCTTGGGGACATGCCATCTGCTGTTTAACCTCTTGGCCCCACTGTCTTCATCTGTGAGACAGAAACAGTGGCATATCCTTCGGAGGGTTACTGTGCGAATCAACAGGGAGAATGCACGTCAGCCACACAGAAGGATGCCTGGAACACAGTGAATGTTCAGTAGATGAAAGCTGGTGGCACAGCACCATGATCCCAAATATCTCAGGAAAATACCAGAAGGAAATGTGTCCACAGGCTTGTCTTCGCATCTTTACCATCTACTAATTTAACCGTGAATTTACAATAATTTTAGAATAAATATATATGACTTTGAAGCTCAGGAGAAAAAACAAAGCCTGAAGAAACTGTGGCTGCAGCGCTCCCTTCTGTGTGTAAATGAATTAAAATGAAATTATTTCTTACCTATGTAAGGGGACACACTGCTTACTGTGGCTTCTTCCTAAGTAACCACCACATTAAAATGCCAGGCAAACAAGATGCCTTTCACTGAATGTTATTTTTAATAATAAAATATATCTTGATGGGGTTTTGTGTTTTTGTCTTAGGCATATCTTGATAGAAATCCAGAAGCTTTCCAATCAAAAATTGGGAAAGGAAAATCAGGGGATGTTAAGCCTCGTCATAACAAAGGATGTAATTGTAAGAGGTTGGGCTGCCTGAAGAATTACTGTGAATGCTATGAGGTTAGTAATCCATTTACTGGTATTACTTTAAAAAACCAAGTCAATATTTTGGCCTAAGTAACTTTTGTGGTTAAAAAAAAATTACTGTAATTTAAAAAGAGAAATATAATTCAGTTTTCTTCCTTCCAGGGCACTTATATTAATCTGTATCAATGTCTCAAATATCAATTATGCCTTATGAATCAAGTAAATGACTCCAGGGACCTTTTGGGAGCACGCTGCCCTCCTCCAGTTCACCCTAGGTGTCCAGCGGAGAGTGGCCTCCGCCTGGCTGTCTTGCCTGTTCTGTGGCTGCTGACCCAAGGAGGCAGCCGTGTTCCTCCCTAAGCAGAGCAGAGGCAGTGGGTCCATGGGGAGCACTTGCCTGGGTGTTTTGTGTGGGACAGCTCTTCCCTGGGCCCTCAGAAGCCAGAAGAGACAGTCAGCCTTTGCGACTAGACAGATGCTGACAAACGGTGGTGCCGACCTTCCCTGGGCCCTCAGAGGCCAGAAGGGACAGTCAGCCTTTGCGACTAGCCAGATGCTGACAAACGGTGGTGCCGATCAATTCTTGGGCAAAGCTGCTTGCCTTCTTCTCAGGGACTTACTGGCAGACGAGGGACTTGCTCGCTCTTCTAGTTTCATCCTCTCCTGCCTCCCTCTTCCGTCCCTCTTTTCTTTGTGTAGAAGGAAGGGTGGAAGGGAGCCTGCAGGCCCTGTCGTGAAGCGGCCCAGAAACCCTTCTGACAAGGCTCTGTGTTACTTGAGGGCTTTGGGGGTACCTGTGGTTTTATTTTTACAAAGTTGTCATAGAAGGTCAGCCTCCAGAGAAGTCCTCACTACTCGGGGGCACACGGTGAAAGACACGAGCAAGCACACCTACCACTCTCCCAGCTAGGATTTTGAAAATGTAGTAAAAATATCGAGAGATACAGATTTCAAAACTTTTGGGTGGCGACACCCAGTGGAACTCTGTTCCGATGTGCTCACACATCGCGGTCTGCTCTCCACAGTGCCTCCCCGGCTGCCACGAGACGGTGAGTCAGCCCACTTTCCGAAGGCGAAGCATCTGCCAGGCAGCAGCCCACGTGGTCTGCCGACGTCCCATGGTCTCTGGCACCAGAGCAGACTGGAAATCCCCAAACGCCTCCTGCCCATAACACCCAGAAGTGCGGGATAAAACCCAACAGGGGCAACGCTGAGCTGAAAAGAATGGGGAGATCCCCGGGGGCTGGGGCAGAGAGGAAGCCAAAGACAGAGTGGCTGGCAAGGCCGGCTTTCAGAGCGCCCCCAGCACTGGCATGAGCAAGGCGCTTGCCAGGCACAGCTGGGCACTCTGGCACCCTGGGCATCACACTGCCACGTGACAAGAAGCAGGGTTCACCTGCAAGGAAGCAGGAAGGGCCTGCCCTCGGGTGGGGTCCCTATGGCAGCACTGTCCTGCACTGCTGGAGGGGGCCAGGAGGCCTGATGCACAGCTGCCAGCACAGGCTTTGTCCAAAACATGACTCAGGTGCAGTGCTGTGCTGGTGTTCCCAGTGGGCAAGGGACAGCGACATCCCGTGGCTGCGGACTCAGGCCATACACCCCCACCAGCCTCCTGACGCCCCTCCCCACCTCCTTGTCAGCAGCCCTGCCGTGACCCCCAGGGCAGTGCCTCGCCTCGGCCCACCACAGCCATCCCTCCTCTTCAGTTCTGCCCTATTTCTGGTATGAAAATTGCAGATTCCACACCCCCCCCCCCACATCAACAGGGGGACTGTAGGTCCAAATCTAATTTGTCGTTTTTTGATGACTTGTAGGCAACCTAATTATACTGAAGCTTTTTATATTACCAGGCCAAGATTATGTGTTCTTTTATTTGCAAATGCATCGGTTGCAAAAATTATGAAGAAAGTCCCGAACAAAAATCACTACTGAGCATGCCAAACTGTATGGAAGCTGGAGGCTGCGAAGGTAGCCATTATGTGTCACCGACTAAATTTTCAGGACTAGCAAAATTCAGAAAGGATAGGTAGGTACTGGGAACTAACCCTCCTGGCAGGGAAAAGGGAGGTTCCTTTAAGGAGAGTTACTTTATACTCCGGGAAGAAGGTGTGAGTCTCCAGGTGTCCCCGTGGAGTAGGGAGGAGGGGCTGGCCTCCCGCCCTGGACCCCCACACTTCTCCCATGAAGTGCCAGCAGAGATGCTCTCCGTGCATCCCGTATTCCTTACTAGAGTGGTGTGGCTCCACATTATCTGGGTATCTTCCCATTTAATTATTTTGAGGCCATAATATAGTTGTAGCAAGTCTCAAAGTTAGAGTAGTAATTTTACTGTATGCATTTACCTATTTTAAAAAGTCTTTGAGCTCACTGTGATGTGTCGTGTCATGAAAAAGTACCCCATGTCACTAGTTAATATCATTGTGAAAAGCCAAGTCCGTGCTTATTTGGTTAGAGAGACATCAGAAACTCACCACTGTGGCCAGCAGAGATCTTTCTCGGTAAGAATTTCCCAAAACATAGCTGCATCTTCTGTGAAATGAAGTGTGGAGATGCTACCGCCCAACTCGGGGAAGTGTGGGTGGGGTGGGGGGTCCCACACACTGGGGTCTGCTCCCAAGGTGTCGTGGTTCTTCTTGACCTGAAGGCAGCCCCGTGCTCTCATCTTTGCAAATTGCCTTTATGGAGAGATTGTAACCAATCCCAGCATCTATCTCTATTTTCATAATTAACAAATTGTAATACACTAGGAAGTTTTCCTAAAGTTGTTCAGTTTGAACACAACGTGGGCAACTGCATAGCTGAGCTGTGGTTGCCGTGCTTGGTGGGGAGAAGGGCCAGTCCTGTGAGACTGAGCAGAGCTGTCTTTCACCCCCCCGGGGGGCAGTGCGCCTCCACAGGCGAGTCCTCAGAGCTGCAGCATCCTGCGGCTCCCAAGGCCAGGGGCCGTTGGCCTTCCCGAGCGCACGCAGCGTGCGGAGCTCACCCCTGCTGCAGAGCCTGGCTCCGGGCCTGGCTTGGGGCTCCTGCTTCTCCTCCCCTGGTGCTGCCTAGCCCAGCCCAGCCCCAGGCTTGGCACTGTCGCCCACGTCCTCTGAGTTCATTAGTGGATCCAGTTTTGAGAAAATTTAGAATCTGACCTGAGAGCGAAATAAGAAGCTGACAGGTTTAGTGGCTTCTATATTACTCTTCAAAAAGCAATGATTTATATTGTTGTAGTGTATTGTGTCTGGTATTAGGAAGACAACATTTGATTTTAGCAGTGACATGCTTAAAAACACCATGACAAGCACGTCCCCTGAACATGAAAGGCACTGACAAACTGGAGCACACATGGCCTTACCTGCTCTCTTTCCGGCAGGCAGTCGTCCTCGTGCGTCTCCTGGGAGGTGGTGGAGGCCGCGTGCGCCTGTCTGCTGGCCCAAGGCGAAGAGGCCGAGAAGGAACACTGGTCTGAGTGCCTGGCAGAGCAGAGGATCCTAGAGGAGTTTGGGAGATGCTTGTCACAGATTCTCCATACTGAGTTTAAAGCCAAAGGGTTGAACACTGAGTAGAGTACAATGTAGGCAAATGGGCGTGCATGTAGATTTTGTCTCAGTATTCTGTAAGAAATCTAATTTAGGGTCGTTTGAAGGCACACAAAGCCAAGTCTGCATCACTAAGATCACGCTCTCTCTGCCTCTGCATCAGGGGCTGAGGGGATTCGCTCGGAGCCTCCGAGGGCTTTGGAGAGCAGCCCCCCTGCCGGGGAGGTGCAGGACAGCTGTTGTCCTCTGGACCCAAGGAGGGCGTGGGCTCCTGTGACCCCGGGGAATTGCCTGCACTAACGTTGGGTAGTGGAGGGTGGAAGCAGGCCCTGGAGAGAAATTAAGGTCCATTCCGATTGACTTCATCCTCCCTCGGGCATTTTCCTGGGGAGGCTTCTCTGCATAAAACAGCCATAATGATTTTTCCCTAAAATTGTTTAGAACTAAACTCTCCAGATGGGCTACTAAAATACAGTGTGATATCTCTAGAGAACTACTGAATACTCTGAAGAATCTGAGTGTAGACAGTTCCCTGAAGTCACATGGGCCATCAGTCTCTTCTCAGGCCACCACAAAACGCAGACTGCAAGTCACCCTGGCCATGTTTGGTCAGTGGCACCTTAGGTTGTAGAACTGGAAATTAGCTAGTTTCTTACGTGTTTCTATTTGAATTGTGGAAAAGCTCTATTATCCAATTAACTTCTCCATAATTATTGTTAAACTATTATTATTGTTTGTAAATTTTGGTTAAAATAACTAGTTTGTAGAACCAGCAGGTAAGATTAGTTACCACGTTGACTCATTTAGTTCCATTTTAAAAGCAAAGAGGAATAAAAATTTCAAATTGTTGTAATTAACTTAGTGACTGGAACTATATCCGTTGTGTCACGATGTTCATTAATAGGACTAGCCTCTTAGAGGGTGTGTCAGGCAACTTACTTAAAAACGCGCCAGGGAAAGAGGTGAGGCTGCGGGGCGCAGCCACCAGGCAGGTCACATTCCAGGAGCCGAGGGAGAAGCTGGCTTAGAGCTCTGGTAGAGGGCCAAGGGGGAAAGAAACTTAATTACTCTCCGTTTCAATCCCCTTTGACCCTGGGGATCCAGATTTTGTGGCAGAAAGCCCAAGCTAGGGACAAATACTGCAGACGGCAGTTTCCCCAGGGAGGTATGCCACCTTTGAGATGTACGCTGAGGGCTGCCTTCCTTCTGTCCTTCACAGCAGCCCTGCCAACTGCAGTACCGACCGGCCACACCAGCAATTCAAAGTATTCTGTGGCCACATTTTAAAAAGGGAAAAGGAATCATTTATCTAACAGTACACCCGAAACACTATCATTTCAACATGCAGTCAATGACCGAGCACTTTTCACATTCTTTTGTAAGTGCCAAAAGTTTGAATCATGTATTTGACACTCACAGCACATCTCGGTTCACATCAGGCACGTTTTAAGTGCTCAGGAGCCTCCTGGGCAGGCGTGGAGGGAAGGAAGGAGACCAGCGTCCTCCAGCACTACTCCGGGGCAAACAGCTGCCTAGAAAGGGCAGCCAGGTGTGGTGCACCTGCAGAGCCTGAGCAGCAGCCTCAGAGCCCACACCCACCTCCTGCTGGAGGCGGCTGTGTGTTCTGAGCTCAGTCCTGAGTGAGGGAGCTAATTCACCTGTGGAGGCAGGACTCCTACAGGGTCTCTCACCTGGAGAATTTAGTAAGTCTTAGAGCCTTTAGAAAATACAATATGAGAAGTGAAGGCCAGAGCAGTGTCGTGTAGAAAGCCGCAGTAATGCTCAGAGGCAACCGTTACGTAGGATGACTGAAAAGATAGTAAACCCAGACTCTTGTTCCTGGTAGAGAGCCAATACTATTTTAAAAATACACAAAAATTAAAATAGCCTGTCCTTATTTCCAGGAGTGGCTATGCAGAGTAAACCACCTGTATCCCCTAAATAACTTGGCCACCTTTGTGATCAAGGTTAGAATCTCTTATTTTTTTTCAGTTTGTCCAGAAATGCCACTTAGCTTAACACCGTCTTTTCAAGAATCTGAGAAAAAGTCATGAAAATGACATTTGCTAAAAGCAAACTGCTTCTCTATTCGGAACACCCCTGACACCAACATGTGGCGTTTTCCTCCACCAATTCTCCAGGTCTCTGGACACCAACTGGGTGGCCTATTATTTGATTCAGTTCTGACACTAACTGCCTGGAGTTAGTGTCAGATTACACAGGCTTAAGGGCTCAGTCGCACCAGACTGCCCCAACTTCAGACACCAAGTGCAAGCAGCGTCCTCAGGCTACCCAAACTTATGTCTGACTTGACTGCAATTGGGTTTCTAGGACCCCCTTCTCAGGTTTGATAATTTGCCCTAATGGCCCAGGGAACTCAGGGAAACCCTTTACTTAGTTTCCCAGTTCGCTGGAGAGGATAGAGAAGGACATGGATGAGCAGCCAGATGAAGCACCTGGACAAGGTGCAGAAGGCCCAGAGCACCGGAGCGTCTGTCCCCAGGCAGGTGGAGTTGGCAGGGGATGGTGTCTTGCTGATGGGTTTCAGCCCTGGACAAGTTCACCATGGATTCAGTGAGACTGGAAAATATGACAGTGGAACGTTCTTGGGGTGAAAGGGTTTATACCCAACTTTATTCCCACGGTGGCAGGTCAGTCACAGCAAGACTGCAGGCAGCAAGCCAGTCTCTGCCTCTGAGGCTGTCCGAACCCACAGCCCTCCTTGGGGCCTCTGTCCTCGGTGCTGCCACCCCTCCAGCCTCTGCTCTCCTGCAGCCTTGCAGCCCTGCAGCCATGCAGCTGCCATGCCACCGTGTCACCCAGAGCACTGGGCAGAGCTCAGAGCTCTTTATATAGTATCGATAACAACATATTGCCCACATGTGTGTAGTGAGCTAGCCAACCAGGGCAGGTAAGAATCCTGGCCACAGGAACCTTCACTTTATCCACATAGTGTCAGGAAACGGGGCAGAAACCAAATATGCATTTCCTATGCCACACGCACTGGGACTTTTCTCTCCTGTCACTTAACCACCATCTTGTACCCAGTACAGAAACCATGGGGACAAAGAAACCATCCTTAGGACAGAGCCTTCTAACTGCAAAATACCAGCAGAAACCTACTGGTTTGCTTATCTTGTGTCTTGCAAATGAGTTTCAGCCCCAGGCAAGTTCGCTGTAGATTCACTGTGACCAAAGAAATTTACAGCAAAGGGTTCTTGGGGTGAAAACGGTTATACCCAACTTTATTTCCAGGTGGCAGGTCAGTCACTAAAATCCCGTTCACTCAGAGCGAGTCTGTGTTATCACTGCTGCTTCGGATGCAGCAAGCTGGTCTCTGCCTCTGTGCCCCTCTGTCTGCACAGCCATCCTCTGGGCTTCTCTGCACAGCCGTCCTCTGGGCCTCTCTGCACAGCCGTCCTCTGGGCCTCTCTGCACAGTCGTCCCGCACAGGCATCATCTGGGCCTCTCTGCACAGTCGTCCCGTACAGGCGTCCTCTAGGCCTCTGTCCTCGGCGCTGCCACCACTCCAGCCTCTGCTCTGCTCTCCTGCAGCCTTGCAGCCCTGCCACCCTGTCTGCCCAGAGGAAACTCTTTATATTAACACAACTATGGCTTATTGCCTAAAGGTGTGGAAGTGGTAGCATAGCAACAGGCCACTTACATTATCAGGTGGTTTAAGTTCAGTGAGGATCCTGGCCATAGGAACCCCACTTTACCCACATCTTGGCTCTGAAGCTCTTGATCCCTTACAAGCCCTGCACCAATGCCTGGAAGCTACCCATTTTGACAGCCCTTTTCATGCTTTCAGGAACAATCTCGGGCAGATTTGTAGTTTTAAATGTTTTCTCCCAGTCCTTAGCTTGTTTTTTCATCCTCCTCCTCGATAGGAATCTTTTAATCCTGTATACCAACTTGGAGAGAACAGACCTCTTTGCTGTTAAGAAGGAAGAGGAAAACCGGGAAACTCACCTGGTCCAGTCCCAGGTTCCAGGTTCCCAGCCGGCCAGCCTTCTTGGCCTTGCGGAGGCTTATGCTTGTTTTATCATGAGGCCCAGGGCTTTGCCTGCAGGGAGCCAGAGGATGGAATCTACTCCACCTCCCTGAAAGCAGAAATTAGCAAACTTTTTTAGCAGTACGAGTCCCACAGGCTACCTTCTGCCCGCCCCGCCCACTTTAATACTGCATCCTGTCCGTCCCACCTCACTGCTGCCCCAACCCTGCTGGCCATTTGTTTTCCTAACACTTACCTCCTTGACAAACACCAAGTAATTTTTTAATCTGTTATGTTTAGGGTGCTTTAGACTTTGTTCCCACCTCCCTAGAATATCAGCTCCATGAGGGCAGGAGCTCTGTCTGTTTTGTGTTTTTGCTAGTCTCAGTAACAGACTTATCTTCATAAATTATGAAGCATGATATTAAGATAACAACACTCTGGACATGCAGTGATGAGACAGCGTCTCAGAGATGCTCCGGACAGTAGAATGTGGCTTTAAAACTGATCTAATGCACATGATTATAATCAAACTTTATCTTTTAAAACACACGGTGAGACTCATGGAAGAAAACAACAATTGAAAGCAGTTGCTAGCCTTTATTTTGCCACTCAAAGTAAAATAATCACCAAAGGAAAAACATCTTAAATGATCACAATGCAGCAGCGTAGCCCAGAGGCTGGGACGGGCTACTCAGGGCAGTTGGCCTGAGGTCATCCATCATTCCAAAGCCGGGCTTTGAGGACAGCGCTGAGAGGCCTATGCCTGGACCGCTTCCTCAGGGCTGCTCAGGTCTTCTGGGGAGATGGCAGACAGCAGCTCGGGCAGGCGCTCCAGGGCCCCGGCCTCTGCAGTGGGGGGTGGCAGTCAGGGAGCAGCCCTCACCGTCTGCACCCGGGTTCCGGCTCAGGGCCACGCGGTCTCTGCGGAGATCCTCACAGGATCAAATCCAACATCAGGCACATTTCCTATTTCTCCCCTTTTAATGGTTTAACTCTCCTACTTAGCATGCTTTTGAAACCATCCAACTTTGAGGGTCATGCTTTAAAGAAGTATATTCCTGTTGGAGTAATAAAAACTAGAATCTCCTAAGGAAAGATGTTCCATGTCACAAAATTCAAGATAAACTGAAAAACCCTGAAAAAGTAGCTCTGCGCTTTGCTGGGAAAGCCACCAGCACGTCTCCTCAGCAGAGGTCTCCCCAGAGGCTCTGCTGGGCTCAGGCTCCCTTACCTGGTCTTGCGATCCCTAAGTCCCTCCTCAGGTGCCCTGGCCCGGATGCTCTAAAGAACAGGCAACAGGCCTTACGTCCCTCCTTTCTCCCTCTCCGCATCCACTTGAAGCCCTTCAACTAAGGCAGTGGAGCCACAGAGCAGACGGAACCCAAGAACAGTTGTGACTCTTCCAAATTCACAACAAAACCGAAGTGCAGAGCTCAACAGCGAAATGTCCCTCCAGGTCAAAGCCCCCCCCTCCCCACCACACAGCGCAGAACCCGCAGAGTGCCAGCACCTCTGTCCCGGTGCCCTCCTGGGGGCTGCTTCCTGGTGTGATTATCTGATTAGGACAGACTCTGTTGCCTGGATGACAGACATAATGGGTGGAAGGGCTAGGGTTGAACCGGGCTGTGACATCTGCGGAAGACACTAGATGAAGTTCCAGGATAGAGTTGTCAGATTTAGATGCAGTCTGCCCTGCAAGAAGGCTGCATAGAGAAAAGCTGCTCCTTATACAGGCATGTTAATTTACCACACTTAGAAGAAGTGGTTTAAGATGGCCTATAAAGGGCCTGGCCTGTAGGACAATATGGCCCTAAAAGGTAGAGCAGTTGTTACCATGTCAAGAAATATGGGTCCAGTGGAGTGAACTGAGCTCTGGGCCCTCTCTTCCTGGTCCCAGGGCTGGTCTGATGACCCTTTCCAGGGACAGTGTGGAACGAGCAGAATGCCAGCCCTCTGTCACTGGTGCATGCCTCACAAACCCAGCCAGCAGCGGAGGCTAGGTATGTACGCTGGTGATTGGTTACTTGCCAGCAGGATGCTATGGAGTCCTTTCTTGACAGGCTTTCTATGTGTCCTGGGCTCTGAGAGGTGAGATTTTAAATTGGCAATGTTTCACATACCTTTCAGGTGCAAGAAAGTCAGAAAGTCAATGACCGTGCGCACAACACCGCTCTCTGCCAGAGGCCTGTCAGAGCTGCCTGGAGAACAGAAAGGCCAGCATTGATACTGCCCGGTGGCGCTCTGCGGGGACTGGCCCCAGAGGTCACTGCGCTGACCCTGACTGAGCGGCAGGAAGACATCGCCCCCATCTCCCTCCCAAGGCCCTGAGCCTGAGGGCTGTTCCCCCTCTGGGTTTCTGGCAGTTGACACATGCAGCCGGCCCACCAGGCCAGCCTCAGCCCGGGGCTGTGGAGTGGCTGGGGCCCAATCCCCCCACTGCTGCATGTGCCCAGCAAAGCCCTCTCACCTGGCCTTGCTCCATCTTCCAGCTGGAGTTCCCGCTTGCCAGTGAGGCCATGCTTGTCATGAAGTGATCTGTGGCTGTCAATGGCATCTGTTTGCAAGCCAGAGAGGCAAGTGCCTGAATGTCACCACCATAGTTAGATTCTCCCCCACCCCCGAGGAAGGACACATGGCCACTTTTGATCAAAACGCACACAAGCGGACTGTAAAAAGATGCCAAGGCAGGGAAACCACAGAGGACGGAAGGTCGGTCTCTGGACTTGAGTAAGAACTGAGCCAAGCCCAGAGGCATGGCTCTCAGCCCGGTGCTGGGACCTGCCCACAGGGGACGCCTGCTGCCCACTTGGGGCCAGCGCTCCCATGGAGCCCACAGCCCAGGTCCCAGGGGAGCTGGCCACTGAACTGGGGCCTCCCAGGTGAGTGACAGGGATGGGGCTCTGCGTCCCCAACACAAGGGGGCCACCAAGGACTTGAAGTTCCAATGTAATCAGATTGCATTTGTCAAAGTCCTCTCTTGCAGCTGTGTGGGAGGTGGGTTGGAGCCAGGGAGGGAGAGACAGACAGAGACAGAGACAGGGAGGGGGGGAAGGAGGGGGCTGAGTGACGGCGTGCGTGTGCATGTGAGCAAAAATGGAGTCGTGATTGCAAGTGGAGAGATCACTTGGGAACCTTCTGGAGAAGGAGAGCAGCTGAGGGGTGTTCGGGAGATAAGGGGGAGGTGGGGATGAGGACAAGGGTGAAGTTGCCTCAGGGTTTCTGGCTGCTTAGCCTAACGGACTGTGTCATCTACAAGGCTTGACAAAAGAAAATTAATGAATTTTCCTGGAGACAGAGGTCTTGGCACTGAATCTGAGGAATGACGGATAAGTGACCTGGCCTCTGTGGCATGCACCAAGTGGAGTCACACTCAGTGGCTGCCACCTCCCCGTTGCCATTTCCTGCACTGACAGTCAAAGCCCAGGCGTCATCCTGTTAGGTTGTAAAGTATGTAGACTAGATGGGCAGTTGCTGGTGATTCAACATGAAGAGATATAAACTTAACAGTAAA
Organism: Phataginus tricuspis; assembly: GCA_029783875.1. NCBI lineage: Eukaryota > Metazoa > Chordata > Mammalia > Pholidota > Manidae > Phataginus > Phataginus tricuspis. Next base: position 3,619,117 of record JAQQAC010006904.1, on the reverse strand, counting down.
AAATAGCTTGTTTCCTAACTCAGGATTCAAAATCTTCCTGATAACCATGTTTTCAATATTCCAAAGTAACACGAATAACTATTTTGTTGAAGGTATTCTCTCTTTTGGGCCAGAAGCACAGACACATGGTGCTTTCTGCAAGACAGAACTCAGGGTTGCAGAGTGTACACGAAAATGTGTGCCTCTGAGCCAGGGTGTGGCTCCTGCAGGGGAGGCCACGCCACTCACAGTGAAAACACTAGGAGGTTTTTTAAATAAACAGGTTTTTTAAGGTGCATGGCTGTCCCCAAACCATCCATGCCTGCAAATCTGAAATCCACAGGTAGGTAAGGGATTGGAGGGGAAAGCAAAAGGTCTCCTCGTCCTCCCTTAGGATCACTGAGCCTGAAGGGCTACCACAGACGGATGATGAGCCAGAAGCAAGATTGGGGGCAGGGGTGGGTCAGGGGGCATCCCCACACGCAGAGCCCCAGAGCGGTCCCCTTCCCAGCTTGGGTCACCTGGGGCCCGCCCGCCTGTGCACACTGCCTCCTGCTCCCATCTCAGCATCCCAGTCACGGGGCCCCAGGCGTGGGGTGCCTGTCTGTAAATGCACCAGTGGGGCCAGGGGTCTGGAGAGCACCGACAACTCTAGATTCATTAGATTCTCTGCATCGTGAGTGCGATGAAAGGCCTCACACCATGTCCAGTGTCAAATCAAGGACAGAACACCAAGCATTAGCCCACCTGCAGGATGGCAAAATCTGGGTATTGATAGAGGTGCACACAGTCACTCAGCCCCCCTGCTCCCCACTTTCCCTCCCTCTCCTCTGCTCTGTGTGTGAAGGTCAAACCTCACACTCGGGTTACGTGCAAACACACTCGTCTACAAGTTTTTCTGGTAGAATCAGTAAGCAGAGCCAGGGCACAGGGCTGCCAGAAACCCTGATAGACAATTGCAAGTTGGCCAAAGTGTCTTCCCATTGCATATTTCATCCAGATTTGAGCTTTCAAAGCAGAGAAAGTGCTAATGAGGCAAACAGTGGTGTAGGCCGAGGCCGGCCAGCCCTTTCTGGGAGCACGAGGTCTGGGACTGGCTGATCCATTTCCACACGGTGCCCATGCAGAGCGATGGCACCTCCCGGCCCTCCGACCGAGCTGGGTGGAAGCCCTAGACCCCCAGCCCCTGCTCCAGGCTCAGGCATGCCCAGTGAGATCTTCATGTATTTAAATTACCAGCAAACATCCTGCAGGCTGACTAGTTAATCGGGCCTTCTTCCTTTCCTACACTCCACTCCTTCCGAAGGCACTTTAACCAAAAATACTCTAAGTCCTGCTCTGAGCCTCCTAAGGCCACAAGATGCCTGACAGTCTCTGTCCTCAGAAAGCCGGGCACCCAGGCCATGGGGGCTCTCAGCGATGACAGGCGGGGGAGAGAACTCCTGTGGGGCGGGAAGACAATGACCCACATTTAGTTTTGGGGTAAGCCTGTTTTGGCTATCCTTGGGAGACTTGGAAATTCCCACCCACAGTGGACTTCGGAGCTTTGCGAGTGGGCGGGAGTATTTAGGGACAGAGGCACCTGGGAGAGTGCCCAGAACACAGCCAGGAAGAATGTATGCCTCCAAGGACGGTGACCCAGGAAGCCTGAGCCTGGATCCCACCGAGTGCAGGGCAGGAAAGCAGGGGAAGGAGCGGTTTCTGGAAGGCACGGGCCGGGCCAGGCCAAGTGTGCAGAGCAGCGGAGGTGGGCGAGGCAGCATCCGGCAGTGCAGATGTAGTTCCAGGGGTCCGTGGAGGGGCCAGCCCTGGGGAATGGAGGCACAAAGGGAGAAGGCAGAGGTCTGCCTGGCCACAGGGCCAGGGTTCAAGAAAGGGCAAGGTGCCCCAAGGCTGGGGTCAGGGAACCCCAGCAATGAGCTCATTTGCTTCGAGGGAGGGGAGCAGAGTGAAAAGGGAGGTGAAGGACTGACAGGGGCCTGGGGCTGCCTTTCAGGGAGTTGGAAAGGGCTCCACCTAGGGATGCAGCGAATACTTTAATCAACCGATCGTGAAGCTCCATGGATGCTCCCATTTCCCTTTATCTGCCTAAAACTGGAACGTTAATGTATCAGAATGACGACTGATTACACATATTTCAGAAAGAGCAGGATTAACACAATGGCTACAAGTCAGCATTCCAAGAGCAAGCCTGGTGGTGACCGACCACACTGTGACACTTACGTGGACCAAGAAGGTAGCCGGCACTGTTCAGGGTCCAGCCTCTCTTTTCCTTTGCCTTAAACGGGAGAAAATGGGGCCAGATGGCAAGGTTTGTACCTGGTACAAGCTGCGTTGGTTCAAAGAAGCCCCAAAGGCAGCTCATAATTGTACAACCCATCGTGGGATCTGGGAAGTCAGCATGTGCCTCAAATAATCACAGAATTTACATTACAGAGTGTTTCACGCAATAAGCCAAATGGAACAAACTTTAAATGAAATCCACCCGGGCTTCCCTGGCATTATATAGGAATTGGAATCATGTGCGTACTTTTGGAAGCTGCAAGAATTCCAGATTTGCCCCCAGATAAGCTATATTTGATTTGAAAATAGGACCATTTGCTTTACCAAATAATTCACTTCAGAGCCATGGACACGAACTCTCAGTGTATCCACTTGCTCTTAAGTGGCTTTGAGGACACATGTTGATAATCACGGCTCCACCAGGTGTCATGATCCTCTGCTCAACTGAATGCAATGAGATTGCTGGGCTAAGGAGCGACCTTAAGTCTAGCGGTTTCCCGGTGTGCTGGTTTACAGCCAGGCCTGTTTATGCGCCGGCACAGGCGCGCGTTCCGGGAACCCGAGGGAGCACGAGCGGAGCCCTGGGCTCAGCCCAGCCGCTGTCCTGCAGCCCAACACTCCGCGCCTTGCTGCTGTTTCCGGAAGCCTGACTCCCCGGCGGAGGGACACCGCTAGAGGGGCGCTGTCTCCTCCCCGCACTTACCGGTGACCCGAGCACGGGGGTGGCTGAAAGGGCGGCGGCGAGGAGCAGGTAGGCGAGCAGGAGGGCGCAGCCTCGGGGCATCTGCAAGGGAAGGCGGCGGTGGGGCGGCGCGGGCGGGCGCGCACGTCGGGCAGAGGCTCGGATCCCTACTGCGCGGGCGGCCGGGGCGGCCAGGAGCCGGGGCCCGGCCCGCCCGGAGAACGACCACCGCAGGCGGAGCGCGGGGAAGGCCGGGCTGCCTCCCTCGGGGGCCCGAGGGCGCGCGGTACCTTAGCGGCGGCGGCGGGTCCTGGGGGTTGGCGGTCCCGGGATGTCGCGGGTCCTGAGTATCCGGAGTCCCTGGTGTCTGCAGGTCCGGGCGTCCAGTCGGCTCGGGTCGAGTCGGGTCTGGCTAGGCCGGGGTCCTCACCGCATGACCCGGTCTCGGGGACACGGAGACGGATGCGAGACGACTGGGCTCCCTCGACGTGTCTGCGCCCCGAGCCGCTGCCGCTATTTATGCGGCGCGGCCCACGTCACGGGCTCAGCTCCCGCCTCCCGCGCCCCCGCCGATCCCCGGGAGGGGGCGTTGGTGGCCGTAACTTGGTCCCTTAGGGGCGCTCCTCGGAGCGCCGCGCAATGGTCCCGTATTACGGATTGGGGGTGCGGGGACGGCGGAGAGCCTCACCCCCACCACCCGACCCGGGAAAGGTCTGGCCCCCATCCCAACACCGCGTCCCTCGCAGCGAACGCCGCTGAGCTAGCCGGTCCCGGGCTCGGCGGCCAGAGAACCTGGGAAGGCGGGGCGGGGACGAGCCTTGCGTCTATGTCAGACCCGGGCGGGTGGTCCTGGGCAGCCGGAGGTGGGCGCCCGAGGTCCCCATCCCCTGCACGCGCGAGCGCGCTCCGCCTGGGAGCTGTGCGGAGGGAGCGGTTGGGCTCACAGGAGGCCAAGCTTCCGCGCCTCTCCAGTGGCCCTTGGGTGCTGACCCCTGTCTGTTTTGCTCAAAGAGGGCCAATCAGCCCAGGCAGTTGGGCTGTCAGGCGCTGGCCGCCCGGGGGCTGTGGGCGTCCCGCAGACACTGCTGGCTTGGAAGGGGTAGAGGGGCAGAGCCGCAGAAGAGGCTGTCCTGTGCCAGGTGGGAAGGAAATCATGCAGCAGTCAGGCCCCCCTTGGCTTACTCCACAGGTACTTCCCCAGCTAGGGTCAGGCTCAGTCTGGTCCTTTCCTGCTCACAGCCAGCAGGGGACATACCCGGTGGCACTTCCAGGCTCCGAAGGGCGGATGAGAACATCAGGCGAAATTTTCGAGTGCCTACTCCCATCGGGCTGGTCACTGGAGTTCCCAGCAGCCCCTGCCTGCACCCGTGGGCCCCCCGTGAGTTAGTCAGCAAGAGGCTGCTGCCCTCTCCCACCCACCAAGCTGAACATTAGGTTAGTTGACATCACTGGGAACCCTGGAGTAAATAGGATACAGGACAAATGATAAAACTGGTGTCGCTCTACGCATATCCTACATTTCAGTCTTACAAACCTTTGTATAGACGGCTCCAGTGGCTGGGGAGAGCCACTGCTTCTTCCCGGGAGAAGAAGTCCGCTCGGCACTCCGTCCAAGTCTGTTGGCTGGTCAGGAAGGAGCAGGTGCTGAGTGTCCGCCCTAGTTTACTGGAGGGCAGGGAGGGGTGCTGGTGGGGAGACCTGGCTTGGTGAGGGTGACAGGGGTGGGGTGGGAAATGGGGATGGAGTCGGGGCAGGAGGTGTTCTCAAGGGCACGGCTGACTTCCAGTCCCTCCTGCTTTGGCAGCCTGGGGTTGGATGGGAGCCTGAGCAGGACTCACTGGCTGACTCTGGTGAGCCTTGAAGTGGTTCCTGCTGGGAGGGCAGAGGGCTGGGGCTGCCCTCTTGACAGCCTTGGTCATGGGGGGCCGGGGGCAGCTAAGATGCAGAAGAGCAGAGGGCAGCCGTCTGTGACCCTGGAGAAGTGATGGTGATGTGCTCTCATGTCCTGTGTCCTTGTTTGTCGTAGGCTCTGGGGAGTGGGCAGGGGCCAGGCCACAGGTGCCCTTCCTGAGAAATGCCACCACCTTTTGACATCTGCCAGTTTAATGGGAAAGTTATATGTCACTCTGGGTCCCTCATTTTTCTTATGAGAGCAAATGCGTCCTGGAGCAGGGTACATGGCGGCCAGTTGCAACTGTGTCCCGTGTCCCCATTAGCTGCCTCTTGCCATGGTGTCCCTCCGCTCTCAACACATTTTGCAAAGGAGCCCCTTAGTCTGCCTGAAGAAGCAGAAATTCTAAACTGAAGTCCTTGGGATGAATTAATAAATAGATGCCAATCCTGTCCTCCAGAAGGATGAGGCCTGTTTGGTTCAGTTTCCCCCTGCTCTCACTTGGGCCCAAATATTCTTTTTTTGTTTCCTTTTCAGCTTTGAAAGAAACTTTATGGTAGTTTATCCACTAAGAGACTTTTAATTAAAAAGGCATTTTGCCTTTAAGTCAGCCTCATTCTTGCAAATGTGTAAAAGAAACAGGTGTAGAGACACACATCTCTGCATACATACGTCCACCCAGATTCTAACGAAAATGCGACCACAGGCAGGCCAGGGTCCAGCATGCCCTGGCCATGGAGCCAGAATGCAGGTCTTAAAGTGGGGATAAGGTGGCCCCTGCAGATAAGCAGGACCCCCCCCCCACCCTTGTGAAGTGGTGCCATCAAATTGTCCATCCTTTTCATAGCCTCCAAACCTTCCAAGAACGGACTAATAGTTACCAAAGGGAAAGGGACTGGGGAAGATGGGTGGGAAGGGAGGGATAAGAGGGTAAAAGGGGTATTACGATTAGCAGACGTAAGGTAGCGGGGGCACGGGGAGGGCTGTACAACTCAGAGAAGACAAGTAGTGATTCTCATCTCACTAGGCTGATGGACAGTGACTGTAATGGGGTTGGTGGGGGGGACCTGATGAAGGGGGGAGTTTAATCACCATAATATTGCACATGTAATTGTAGGTTAAAGATACCAAAATAAATGCATGCAGGAGCCCAGGAGCAGCCAGGGTGCTGGACAGGGAGTGCTGGCACCATAACTGGTAGAGAAAAGGAACATTCAAAACCCAAAACAGTCGGTTCTCTGGCCACCTTTTCTGGGTGTCTTCTGGAAAAATCCTAGGCAAACATAAGCCACCTTCACGTGTATCATGCGTGCATTGAACAAAACTGCTCCAACTCATTAGACAGACTCCAGATCGGTGTGCTTCACCCAAGTTCCTAGGTCTGGCACCATGACACCGCCTGGGGGGCGCCCACTGTGGTTGCACCCCCCTGAGTCCGGGCAAGGGGATACAGCCAGGCGGGCATCTGGGGTCAGGAAGGCTGCTGACCAAACAAGGCTGTAGCGTGGGGCACGCTGTGATTCCCCAAGGCTGGCAGAAGCATTCAGACAAAGGTGAGTGGCGCGCCTGGGGTAACAGGCGGCACTTCCTGGCACAAGCTGTGCTGGAAACCACAGCCAGCATTATAATGGGCTCTGCGCACTCAGCAGTGACCCACTGGGAGTCGTTGTCAGCTCGTCATCTTGAAGACGGCCCAGTGTGTAGCAGAGAAAATGGGTCACCATTAGAGTAATGGAAATCAAGCAGAAAGCATTATTCTACCCCTGCGCTGTGAACTGGCCCATCTTTCCTGAGACGCCCTGTTCACCACCATTGCCAAAAAAACAAACTGAGTCTGACAAGCAAAAAGAACAAAGGCTCCAGAGAAAACCTCATCCATGGTCTTGCCCTGGATCTGCACCCCAGGGACGGACGCTGCTTCCCTGGCACCAGCAGGATAAGCAGCAGATGTCCCTGCTGTCCTAGGGATTACAGTCCAAAGGAGACCCAAAAATACAAAAACAATTATACAAGTAAAGGCCTTGTTATCATGAGGAGGACTGTGGGTTCAGGACCCTAACCTGACAGGTGGCAAGATTGGTCAGGTAGAGCCCAGCACATTCTGTGTGGAGGGTGTCACATTGGTAGGCCCCTCATTAAGTCCTTTTCCCTTCTTCCTTCCTGCTGCCTGGAATGTGCATGTGAGGGCTGGAGTTGAGCAGCCATTCTGGACCACAAGGTGATGACTTTGGTTGACAGCAAGATTGAAGAAGTCTGGGTCCCTGGGCTGCTGACCTCTAGGCTTGTTTCACAACAGAGAGAAACAAACCTCTCTTGTTTAAACTAATGTTATTTGGGGGTTTTATATTTTATATTGTATAGACTTGGAATACAGTGTCTAACACTAACAGTGCCTAACCAAGGCAGTGTCTTAGACAAAGTAGTCAAATGTTGGATGAATGAGTTAATGTATATGAACCAAAAAAGGGATACACAGCCTCCAGTGCCTCTTGGTGAGATGGGATCATGAAAAGGAGAGGCTTGGAAGAGAAGATGGCAAATGGACACCAGCCTAATGATCCCATGACGACCTCCTTACTGTTGAAAATACAGGGAAATGGCTTTACATCTAAAATAGCTTTGATTTTTATTTGACCTTGCAAATGTTTGCATCCTTGATCCTCCCCTTCCACGATTTCTAGCTGCTAACCCAGCCCCACCCACCCCCCTTCTAGTACCAAGGCCAGCATGAAGCATTCTGAGATGCTCCTTAAAAACAGAGGCTTGACAAAAATGAACAAATGGGACTATATCAAGTTGAAAAGCTTCTGTACAGCAAAGGACACCATCAGTAGAACATAAAGACATCCTACAATATGGGAAAATATATTCATAAATAATGTATCTGATAAGGGGTTGACATCCAAAATATACAAAGAACTCACACACTTTAACAAACAAAAAGCAAATAATCCAATTAAGAAATGGGCAGAGGACATGAATAGACACTTCTCTAAAGAAGAAATTCAGATGGCCAACAGGCACATGAAAAGATGCTCCACATCGCTAATCATCAGAGAAATGCAGATTAAAACCACAAGGAGATATCACCTCACACCAGGGAGGGTGGCCAACACCCAAAACACAAACAACAACAAATGTTGGCGAGGATGTGGAGAAAAGGGAACCCTCCTACACTGCTGGTGGGAATGCAAATTAGTTCAACCATTGTGGAAAGCAGTATGGAGGTTCCTCAAAAAACTCAAAATAGAAATACCATTTGACCCAGGAATCCCACTCCTAGGAATTTACCCTAAGAATGCAGCAGCCCAATTTGAAAAAGACAGATGCACCCCTATGTTTATTGCAGCACTATTTACAATAGCCAAGAAATGGAAGCAACCTAAATGTCCATCAGTAGATGAATGGATTAAGAAGATGTGGTACATATACACAATGGAATATTATTCAGCCATAAGAAGAAAACAAATCCTACCATTTGCAACAACATGGATGGAGTTAGAGGATGTTATGCTCAGTGAAATAAGCCAAGCCGAAAAAGACAAGTATCAAATGATGTCACTCATCTGTGGAGTATAAGGACAAAGCAAAAACTGAAGGAACAAAACAGCAGCAGACTCACAGAACCCAAGAACAGACTAATAGTTACCAAAGGGAAAGGGACTGGGGAAGATGGGTGGGAAGGGAGGGATAAGAGGGTAAAAGGGGCATTACGATTAGCAGACGTAAGGTAGCGGGGGCACAGGGAGGGCTGTACAACTCAGAGAAGACAAGTAGTGATTCTCATCTCACTAGGCTGATGGACAGTGACTGTAATGGGGTTGGTGGGGGGGACCTGATGAAGGGGGGAGTTTAATCACCATAATATTGCACATGTAATTGTAGGTTAAAGATACCAAAATAAATTGTAAAAAAAACAAACAAACAAAAAAACCCAAAAAAAAAACAGAGACTTGAGAGGCTCTAACTAAAGCGGAAGTTGCCGTAATTCCATGAGTGGGTTTTTGAGTATGCTCATTCAGTTCTCCTGGGTGACTGTTAAAGCATTGTGACGCGTGTGAGGCTCTGCTTTCTTTGTCCTTAGACACGGCCGGCGGCAGGGCAGCAGCGCAGGCTGTGCAGAGGGGAGAGAGATGGACGAGAGGCGAGAGGAGCCCCTCCCTGCTTAGGCCGCTTGTGGGGGAACCCTGCCTCCTTCTTGGAACAGCTTGCTGGCCGAGTCCCATCCCGCTGTAGTGGAGGTGCCGAAATGGGGTCCTTTACTGCAGCCAGTGCCGGCACCTCGCTGTTGGGGTTTGGGGCCAGCGGTGGGAGGGCTGGCTGCTCGTGGGGACACTCAGCAGGCTCTGCCTCGGGAGGGCCCCAAGATGTTGTTTTCCTGGTTGCGCACTTCTGTAAAGTTTGAAATGAGCTGTAGCCACTTTCCCAGGTTGCCCTCCCACAGCGGTGGGGGGGGGCCTGCGGGCATTTCTTTCTGGGTCCTCGCAGGGGAAGCTGGGTTAGGATGCGTTTGGGGATGGGAAACCTGCGGTTTGCTCAGTCTAGATCAGCTTTCCTGCTTAGGGTGACCAACCAGCGCCCCTGAGACTGAGGGGCCTCCAGGAGGTGCCAGGAGAACCGGAAGCTGGTCACCAGCACCCGCCACTTCTTTGCCAGCCGCATCCTCTCCCTCTTTGAAAATCTGGTTTAACTGGCCTGGGCTCCATCTGAGCTCTGCCTGCTGTAGGGGCTCCTTGCGTCTTCTGTCATGCCTGCCCCAGGGCATTCCTGCCCCGTGTGCCCACCTTTCTCAGGTGTTTGTTGCTGGCTCCATCTCGCCCCAGCTGAGCCAGGAGTAATTAGGAAATAAAAATACAGTACCCACAGTTATATTTGAATCTCAGATGAACAACGAATATGTTTTGAGTATAACTGCATCCCACGCAATCTTGGGACATGTCACACCAAGAAGTTATTTGCTGTTGCCTGGATGTCTCACTTCCCAGGCATCTTGTCCTGCTGGGCAGCTCGGGAGGCCGGGTTTGCTGGAAGCCGGGAGCTCTGTCCTCCATAACGAGTCTCTCCGCCACAGACATGAGCTCAAGAATGACGTCTCCCTCCTTTTCACAGAAAAGCGTTTTGGGGTCAAGCTCTGATCTGAGGGAAGTAAAAGGCCCTGTGTGGGCTCCATATTTTTAAAAAGAATACGTAGATCTGGAACATAAACACTAATTTTGAGGACATCAGGTTGACAGAGCCCTTGCAGTAAGAGCTTTCCTCCCACTGTAATGAACTGACAGTGGAACAAATCGTGAGCCTGGAAAAAAAATTAAATTCTCAAACCCTGTTATTATATTTGAAAAGTCAGGCTGACTTCCCAAAGGAAGGACATTGCCAATTACCATGGCCAGGACCATCCTTTGCCGGGGAGCCCAGCTGTCCTGCAAGCAGCCTGACAGCTGGCCGCCCCACCCACCCCACTGCCAGGAGCGCTGCAGTCTGCTGGCTGTGGCATGCAGGTGAGGTGGGGGTGTGGTTTCAGCAGAAACGACCCTTGGGAACTGCGGCGGAGCTCGCCCCAAGCTGCTCCTGGCCACCAGGGCGGCCCAGCTCAGTCCCACCAAGCGTCTGACCAAGGTGTCCAGCTAAGTCCTCCGTCCCAGCCTCCTTATGTCTTGTGTTTCAGGTATTTGGCTGCCTATAACAAACTGCCCCCAAACCTAGTGGTTTAAACCATTTATCTGCTCCCCATTTTGCTGTATGGGCAGGATCTGGCAGAGACAGCTCGTTTCCACTACACGCAGGATAACCTGGGTGGCTCAAACCGGGGCCGCTGGGTCCACTTTGAAACTCTGACCCATTCAGCTGGTACTTCGGTGCTGGTTGGCAGCTCAGAGCTTGGCCGAGGGCCACAGCCGGGGCCCTTCATGCCCCTCCACGTGGCTGCTTGGGCTTCCTCGCAGCATGGCGGCTGAGTTCCCAGCACAGGCCCGGACCTGGCAGACAGCATGTCTGCTGTGTTCCTCTGGTCACGGTCACAGGTCAGGTCAGAGGTCACAGGTGGAGACAGGTCACCTCTCGTGAGCAAAGTGTCAAAATGCCCATGGCTATTTTTTTTTTTTACAATTTATTTTATTTTAGTATCATTAACCTACAATTA
>JAQQAC010006904.1:3586887-3608133 GCA_029783875.1 Phataginus tricuspis | reverse complement strand
ATTTTCCTTTATTTTGGAAACAATGTCTTATACACACAGCGTGCTTTCTTGCTGGGTTCAGCTTGTGAGGTAGTAGGGCTGGGCCTGGCCTTCTGTTTTCAGGTTAAGTGTCTTCTTGTCCCCCTGCCCCAGCCAGGTATTGTTCCGTGTGTCTTTAGAACACAAGTGTATTTTGGTGTTTGAGTGTTTTACCCCACTAGTTCTGTTCTTTTTACTCTTAGGAATGAAAACAGAAACAGAATAGGAAATTTCCAGGTATTGATGGGCCACATCTCTCTTTTTAAGTTAAAAAAACCACAACTGTTTGGATGGATAATACATTCAAAAATCAAAACTGATATAAAAGCTACCCTCCAAGAAGCCTCCCTCCCAGCCCACCCACCAGCTTGTTCGGGACTAGTGCCTGAATGCCCACCCGAGGACGGAGGAGCATGCGTTCGTGAGAAAAACTGCGGGAAACGCTGTCTCCAGGACTCTGGCCTTGGGTGTTTCTCACGCATGCAGAGGGCCTGGAGGTGCGCAGAGAGCGCCCTGTCTTTGAGCTGGGAAGCACCTTCTGTGCTGGGCTGTGGTTGGTGCAGCCTGTCCCTGGCTGATGGCATTTATCCATCTCCAGGCTTTTCCTGCCAGAACAGTGCAGTGACCCTGGCCGTGGCCACCACATCCTCGTGAAACTTTGGTAGGAAATCCGTGGAAGTGGAGAGGCAGGGCCAAAGGGGGAAGCAGGTGCAGTTCTGGTTTTGCCAAATTTCCATCCCTGGGGTTGTACCGCTTTTCTTGGGCTGCAGTCCTAGGCAGGGGAGTGGGTGACACTGGCTTCCCTACCCATAAGTGTGGTCAGACCTGTAGACTTGGGCCAATCCGACAGGGGAGAAATGGCAATGCAGGGTAGTTTTAACCTGGGTTTCTTTATTATGAATGAGAAAGGGCATTTTTTCCAACACTTGAGGGCCATCTGCATTTTGCTCTGCGGAGCCCCTGTCCCTGGCCTTTGCCTGTTTTCCTTCTCATGGGATTGTGATGTAGGTGTTTCCCCCCCTCAAAGAATTCTTTATGTATGGAGAAGATAAGCCTTTGGCCTGTATGGAGCGTGACATGTACTTTTCTGCTTAGCATCTCCCTTTTGACTTTCCTACTGGAGGTTTGCTGGCATGTTTTGCAGAGCACTGCCATTTCCTCAGCATGGTACAATTCACCAGTCCTTTATGGCTTCTGGATTTTGAATCCATTTGAAAGGCCTTCATTCTACAAGGTTGTAAAGGAATCCCCCCATGTTTGCCCCTAAAAACACGGTGGGATGTCACTTTTTACAGTTTAAAGGGTCCTCGTAAGGCTTGCCTCCCACTCCTGAGGGAGGTGGATGACCCACTGCCTGGGGGTGCCACCTGCCTCACACCCTAACCTCCCATGGGTCTTGGGGCTGGACTTCTAGTTCTGGGCCATTGAGCGGGCTGACCGTTCATGTACCAGTAACTACACTCTTTTAATTATTGAGACTTGGTAATATGACTTCAAGACATTTTTATCATGGAAAATTCTCAGACATTGCCAAAGGAATGTATGGGTTTCCTATGGCTGCTGTAACAAATGCCCACAAGTCACTAAGGCACACAGAGAACAGCATCTAATGAGCCCCAGGTTCCCACCACCCAGTGTCCATGACTGGCCATCCCAGCCAATCTTCTTCCATTTATATACACCTCCTCCACTCCCACCCACACTAGGTTGTTTTGAAGAAAATGCCAGACATCGTTGTCATTTTAACCATAAATACTATAGATGCTCCATACAGTTGGACAAGGACACTCTTTATTTTATTTTATTTTTTTTTACAATTTATTTTATTTTAGTATCATTAACCTACAATTACATGAGCAATATTGTGATGATTAAACTACCCCCTTCATCAGGTCCCCCCCACCAACCCTATTACAGTCACTGTCCATCAGTGTAGTGAGATGAGAATCACTACTTGTCTTCTCTGAGCTGTACAGCCCCCCCCGTGCCCCCCCACCCTATGTCTGCCAATCGTAATGCCCCTTTTACCCTCTTAACCCTCCCTTTCCGCCTTTCTTCCCCAGTCCCTTTCCCTTTGGTAACTATTAGTCCGTTCTTGGGTTCTGTGAGTCTGCTGCTGTTTTGTTCCTTCAGTTTTTTTTTTTTTCCTTTGTTCTTATACTCCACATATGAGTGAGATCATTTGGTACTTGTCTTTTTCGGCCTGGCTTATTTCACTGAGCATAATACCCTCCAGCTCCATCCATGTTGTTGCAAATGGTAGGATTTGTTTTCTTCTTATGGCTGCATAATATTCCATTGTGTATATGTACCACCTCTTCTTTATCCATTCATCTACTGATGGACACTTAGGTTGCTTCCATTTCTTGGCTATTGTAAATAGTGCTGCAATAAACATAGGGGTGCATCTGTCTTTTTGAAACTGGGCTGCTGCATTCTTAGGGTGAATTCCTAGGAGTGGGATTCCTGGGTCAAATGGTATTTCTATTTTGAGTTTTTTGAGGAACCTCCATACTGCTTTCCACAATGGTTGAACTAATTTGCATTCCCACCAGCAGTGTAGGAGGGTTCCCCTCTCCCCACATCCTCGCCAACATTTGTTGTTGTTTGTGTTTTGGATGTTAAGGACACTCTTTTTAACACAATGCCATTCTGCAGCATTGACAATTATGAAAGCTGTTCAAGTACATGGAAGGCCTAGCCCTCCTCACTGTTCTTTTAGAGTTTTCCTGGCTATTCTTATTTATTTTTCCATGTAAGCTTTCAGCTTAGCTGGTCTAGTTCTAGGTAATACCTCTTCTATTGAGGTTGTGTCACATGCATGAGTTCACTTGGGGACAGCTGACACCTTTATAACACTCGATCGTGTGCGAATTTCCATGCGGGTACTTCAGCACTTTTTACACAGTTCTTGCTGTACTTATTCCTAATTATTTTACCCCTTTTTGTTACCATTGTAAATGGGGCTTTTCCCATTAACGATTCCATCTTGTGTTGCTCAAGGTGTGAAGGTTTGTGATCTACATATTAATGGCTACCCTGCCCCTTTCCCAGATACTGTTTGACATTTAGTTTTGTTCTGTTTTTGGTTGTTGTTTGCATTTGTTTTCATCCATTGTTTCTTCAGTAATAGAAACACAGTGAGAAAACTGCGTATTAATCAGCTAAGTCTTTACTTAAAAACACTGGATTTGGTCATTGTAGAGGTAGGACATCCTTATTGGCCCATATCCAGCCCCTTCCCAAGGTGAGGACCTGCAGAGGTGGGGAGCTCAGGGAGGGACTCGTTCGTCACCTGACGTGTAACTTTGCAGAAACACCCACTCTTTGTCCCTGGGCATCTTTCCCTGCTTCAGTCATGCATGCCAACCTGTCTCGGGCACCATCCACTTGGGAATCAGGACCCAAGCTGCCCATGTTCAGTGGAGCCCATTGTCACCTCCCACCCCCCACAGGGCTGATGCCATAGAGCCACATGGGACAGGGCAACAGTGACATGCCCTCAGCCCTGAAGCTCAGAGGGCTGGTGTGGGTAGAGGTGTGGCAGGAGGCCCAGGCTCACTCCTAACTCCTTTCGACCCCCTCCCACTGGGCTGGTGACCCTGAACCCCTCTGATTGCCTGGCAGGGCAAGGCTACCACCAGCCCAGAACGGAACCTCCTCATTTCTGTAGTACAGCTGGACTTCAGGCTCAGCACCTGCCCTAGGGTGAAAGCAGGCCGCATCAGCCGCCACACGGATCGGCACCATCGAGGGACTCCACTCGGGCTTCACCACGTGCAGTCTAGGCTGCCTTACCTCTGCCCCACCCCTGACGGTCCTTCTGGCAGAACCCAAACCCAGTGCATAAGTTTGAGACCTGCCTGTGCTTCTGAGGCTTCACTGACAGGTCAGCACGTCCAGCCTCAAGTCTGCTACTGCAGAAAATTCCAGCACATGTGCAACCTGTCGGGGGGTACTTGTAGTCTAGCCGAGAGGGGACACCAACTCATGTGACGATGTATTTACTGTTATCACCTTGTCAAAAGGCAACCGAGCACAGACCCTTGAGGTTCAAATGGGCAGTGGGTCACCAAGGCCGAGGCCAGGGAAGGTCTGAGTAGTGAGCCTCACCATGGGCTGGGATGGCCAGGGAGGGGTGGGACTTCAGCCAGGCCTTGAGCAAGGATGACATTTGGGGAAAAGGTTGAGTGTGCAGCCTCTCCCAGCTGTGACAGAAACTCAGTGCAAACCAGCCCAAGCAGCCCTGGGAATGTATTCACTCAGGCAACTGGAAAGTCCTAAGGTATGAGGGGTTCAGGTCAGGCTGGATCCAGGGACTCCAACAATGCCATCAGGAGCCAGGCTGTCTCCTGCTCTCCTCCAGCTCTGCTTGCTCTCGTTGGGGCTTCACTGGCAGGTGGAACCCCTTGTGCAAGCAGGAGGGATGCCCTGAGCTCTGGGCTCAGCAAGTCCAGCCAAAACAGAGCCAGTCTCAGAACAGATATTACTGGACTGAGTTGGAAAGTCCTTAAAAGCAGAATGAATCACTGTGGCCAAGGGCCTGGCCATGCCCAGCCAGGGGCCCATATCCGGGGGTCAGTTCCAACCAAAACACATGAGGGTGCTGGCTCTAGAGGAAGGGTCACATATCACAGGGCACCCTGGAGGGGATTTTAGGTGATCATCCTTGCCCAAAGGTCCTGTGTGAAGGTGCATAGAGATGGGCAGAGTGCAGGCTGGGATGACCAGGGACCGCCTCCTTCTGGCCACACTTAGGTGCAGCAAGTGAGGCTCGGTCACAGTGGACGCAGGTTTGCAAGGACTGGAGGCTGGGTGCCCAGAGGCACAGGGGGTCAACTGGCCACAAGGGCTGCAGCTGACTTTGAAGGGGCTCAGGGAGTGTGGCTGTGGGGCAGGTCTTCCTGAGGGCCTGCGGGCCGCTCAGAGCCCCTTTCTGCGGATGAGCTGGTTCTGCAAAGATGCCAGGGAAGTAGAGGCCCGTCCAGGCCCTGGCCAGACTCAGAGAAGTGGCTCTCAGGTCTCTGGGCCACTCCTGCAGTGCTTGTGTCACCCAGATAAAGGTCTCACGTCAGCCACCTCTTCTTTCATCTGAGGGGATCAAGAACAGCTCCAGAGAAGCTGGGGTGCGCTCCACCCGGAGTGGGACATGCTTCCCAGCACATCTGCCTGAGTCTCTGTGCCTTGGGCTCCTGACGCCTGAGCACAGCTGGAGGTGGCCCGGCCTGTGGGCCCAGGGCCAGTGAGGCAGGAGCAAAGCCCAGGGGGGGACCAGGAGGCCCCCACCCGAGGCAGGCTGTGGGGTCCCCTCCAACGGTCACAGCAATGGGCTCCCTTTATGTTTCAGGCTCATTATCGAGCAAATGTGGCAGGATGGGTGTAATTGGGATATTTATGTTCATTTTGCTATTTAAGTTCTGATCAATGAAAGGACATCACATTTGAACGGTGATTAGTTTTTGTAACACAGTCACAATGTAACCTCCAGATAATTTAGTCTTACTTGAAGTCTCATGACTGCAACAAGGGAGGAAAGAAATCAGCATTTATTTTCTCCTTTTGAAAATAGTACAGACATGAAAATGACTGCAATGATAGTCTGTTAACCAAGAAGCTATTTCAAAATTATCTTAATATGTTCCCTTTCCTAAAAAACAGTAGCTAAAGTAAAGATGTATTTTCACCAAGAATAAAATGTCCAGAAAAGAAAGTTCTTAAAAGCAGAATGAATGGCGATGGGCACCCAGTGAGGGGCGGGACCCATTAGAAACCCAGGCCCCTTTGCCCGCGCCTCGCCAGCAGCTCCAAAGGCGAACAGCTGAGCCTGGACCTAGAGGAAGGCTGCCACGTCCCTGGAAATCCAAACGCTGGTCCACTCTGCCAGCTCAGGCGCGCTTAGCTGGAGCCCACTGGGTGCTGCCTTCCTTGGGTCTGAAAGACAACAATCTGGCTCCCTTGGGTACTTTTGAGTTTAACTGCCCTTTTCCCTTCCTCCCCAGAGCACGAGAGGATCCGTTACTGGGACCTTCATCCGGGTTTTTTCCTGAGTCAGCCCTTCAGTGGCCCTGCTGAGCCAGGGACCTGGGCCATGCAGGGAGATGGCGGGCCTGGAGCCGAGCCAGGTGGCCTCCAAGGTGGGACACGGGGACGAATGGCCAGTACCGGTGGTGCCGGGGTTCTTGTTCACAAAGCCGAAGAATGAGCTTCACAAACACTCAAGGTAGGAGAGCAAGGTACAGGCTTTTATTTAGAGATAAAGTGAAAGGACAGAGCTCCCGGCTCACACCAGGAGGAGACAACAGAGTCCAGGGTGGTGCGTTGTCTAGGAGTTTTATAGGTAGATGAGGATTTTTGAGAACATGAAAAAAGCTTAGGGGTGTGCACTTATTAAGTGGTCCCTGAATATTTAGAATTAACTTAACACAGGAAACTTCCTGCTCTGTTGATTTCTCCCTGAGATACCAGCATCTTGGTCTGGGAGCATATCAGACAAGACCACCTGCCCAGCCCCTAAGGTGGGCTGAGGTATTGTTTGCTAAAGAGTAAGTTAAGTTCAAAAAGATAGAACAGGAGGGAATACTTCCAAACTCATTCTATGAAGCCAGTATCACTCTAGTACCAAAACCAGGTAAAGACCCCACCAAAAAAGAAAATTACAGACCAATATCCCTGATGAACATAGATGCAAAAATACTCAACAAAATATTAGCAAACCAAATTCAAAAATACATCATCAAGAGGATCATACACCATGATCAAGTGGGATTCATCTCAGGGATGCAAGGATGGTACAACATTCGAAAATCCATCAACATCATCCACCACATCAACAAAAAGAAGGACAAAAACCACATGATCATCTCCATAGATGCTGAAAAAGCATTTGACAAAATTCAGCATCCATTCATGATAAAAACTGTCAACAAAATGGGTATAGAGGGCAACTACCTCAACATAATAAAGGCCACATATGACAAACCCACAGCCAACATTATACTTAACAGTGAGAAGCTGAAAGCTTTTCATCTAAGATCGGGAACAAGACAAGGGTGCCCACTCTCTCCACTGTTATTCAACACAGTACTGGAGGTCCTAGCCACGGCAATCAGACAACACAAAGAAATAAAAGGCATCAAGATTGGTAAGGAAGAAGTCAAACTGTCACTATTTGCAGATGACATGATATTGTACATAAAAACCCTAAAGAATCCACTCCAAAACTAGTACATCTAATATCTGAATTCAGCAAAGTTGCAGGATACAAAATTAATATACAGAAATCTGTTGCATTCCTATACACTAACTATGAACTAGTAGAAAGAGAAATCAGGAAAACAATTCCATTCACAATTGCATCAAAAAGAATAAAATACCTAGGAATAAACCTAACCAAGGAAGTGAAAGACCTATATCCTGAAAACTACAAGACACTCTTAAGAGAAATTAAAGAGGACACTAACAAATGGAAATTCATCCCATGCTCTTGGGTAGAAAGAATTGATATTGTCAAAATGGACATCCTGCCTAGAACAATCTACAGATTCAATGCAATCCCTATCAAAATACCAACAGTATTCAATGAACTGGAACAAATAGTTCTAAAATTCATATGGAACCACAAAAGACCCAGAATAGCCAAAGCAATCCTGAGAAGGAAGAATAAAGCAGGGGGGATCTCGCTTCCAACTTCAAGCTCTACTACAAAGCCACAGTAATCAAGACAATTTGGTACTGGCACAAGAACAGATCCACAGACCAATGGAACAGACTAGAGAGCCCAGATATTAACCCAAACATATATGGTCAATTAATATACAATAAAGAAGCCATGGATATACAATTGGGAAATGACAGCCTCTTCAGCAGCTGGTGTTGGCAAAACTGGACAGCTACATGGAAGAGAATGAAACTGGATCATTGTCTAACCCCATACACAAAAGTAAACTCAAAATGGATCAAAGACCTGAATGTAATTCATGAAACCATAAAACTCTTAGAAAAAAACATAGGCAAAAATCTCTTGGACATAAACATGAGCGACTTCTTCATGAACATATCCCCCTGGGCAAGGGAAATAAAAGCAAAAATGAGCAAGTGGGACTATATCAAGCTGAAAAGCTTCTGTACAGCCAAGGACACCATCAGTAGAACAAAAAAGCATCCTAGAGTATGGGAGAATATATTCATAAATGATGTATCCGATAAGGGGTTGACATCCAAATTATATAAAAAGCTCATGCACCTCAACAAACAAAAAGCAAATAATCCAATTAAAAAATGGGCAGAGAATCTGAACAGACACTTCTCCAAAGAAGAAATTCAGATGGCCAATAGGCACATGAAAAGATGCTCCACATCGCTAATCATCAGAGAAATGCAGATTAAAACCACAATGAGATATCACCTCACACCAGTGAGGATGGCCAACATCCAAAAGACAAACAACAACAAAATGTTGGCGAGGATGTGGAGAAAGGGGAACCCTCCTACGCTGCTGGTGGGATGCAAATTAGTTCAACCATTGTGGAAAGCAATATGGAGGTTCCTCAAAAAACTCAAAATAGAAATACCATTTGACCCAGGAATCCCACTCCTAGGAATTTACCCTAAGAATCCAGGTGCCTAGTTTGAAAAAGACAGATGCACCCCTATGTTTATCGCAGCACTATTTACAATAGCCAAGAAATGGAAGCAACCTAAGTGTCCATCAGTAGATGAAATGATAAAGAAGATGTGGTACATATACCCAGTGGAATAGTATTCAGCCATAAGAAAACAAATCCTGCCATTTGCAACAACATGGATGGAGCTAGAGGGTATTATGCTCAGTGAAATAAGCCAAGCCGAAAAAGACAAGTATCAGATGATTTCACTCATCTGTGGAGTATAAGAACAAAGCAAAAACTGAAGGAACAAAACAGCAGCAGACTCACAGAACCCAAGAATGGACTAACAGTTACCAAAGGGAAAGGGACTAGGGAGAACGTGTGGGAAGGGAGGGATAAGAGGTGAAAGGGCCATTACAATTAGCAGACATAATGTAGGGGAGGGGGACACGAGGAAGGCAGTATAACACAGGGAAGAGAAGTAGTGACTCTATAGCATCTTACTACGCTGATGGACAGTGACTGTAATGGAGCATGTGGTGGGGACTTGATAATGGGGGGAGTCTAGTAACCATAATGTTACTCATGTAATTGTACATTAATGATACCAAAAAATAAAAAATAAAAAGAGAAGTTAATCTTACTTCTTAAACTTCCTGGGTGTTAAAATGCAATCTTATCTTCAAGGTGGAATCCTTCCTGCCTTTTACTGTGTCGTTTACAGCTGGGTCTGCATGCTAAATAGTTGCCCAGTTTGCAAGACCACCCCATCAGATCTGAAGGAGGAAAGACAGCACACAGGCCTGGGCTTTTTAGCAGGCTAAAGTGAATCTTACACATGATTACAAATGACTAGTGTAATAAAAACATGGGCTACTCTTCTTTATCTGAGGAATATTAACTGATCTCACTGAAGAATGACTCTAGAGCTTAATGTTCAACCCAGAGTTTTGGTAGGGGGTCTCCTTGCATGGAGTTACATTGCTCTGACTGTAAATATCCTGCCTTGCTTTTTCAGGAGGCCCTCGCACTACTCTGACTACACCCACAGTCCCTGTCTTACAGGTGAGGTGGCTCCGTGGGGGGCTGCTGAGGTGGGGGGCTGCTTTCCTAGTCTCAGAGGAAGTGTGCATGTGGATCTTCAAATGTGGGGAATGTTTGCCCCAGTTGCAAAAATGTGTTACTAATTTGTACTTTTTTGGAGAAAATTTTCATTTGACAAAGTGCGTCCAGGTGGGGAGAGAGGGGACCGGTCTCTTACCGAGCCTGGTGATGGATCCCCTTCAGGGAGGGGGCAGCTGGGTCCAGGATCGCTCTGGGCCTGGGGCTCTGAGCAGAGAGAGGGGTGATGGGGAAGTGGGGCGCATGAAGCTGAGCCCCTAGGTAGGCTGCCTGACCCACCTGATAGTGCCTGATGTTGGAGGTTCAGAGCAGCTGTCTGAGCTCTGGTGTCAGCTGGGGGGTGGTCCTCGGGGGGGAGGTGATGCCCATCTAGCTCAGCTGCTGGGGCTTACGGCACCTCTGTAGCCTACAGAAGGTTCTTCCTTAGCGAAATGGATCTCACCCTCCCCCTCTCCCTCAGGCTTATCAATTTTAGCTGATGCTTTCCTCTTAGCTGATTTACAAAGGTGAATTACCAAAGATCTAAATCATATATACGTGTATTATTACAGACAGTGGGAGCACATTAACTCAGACCCCAGCCTGGTTGTGCAGAGAAAAAGTTCCTTATGTTTTCTATTAACTAATGTCCTCAGTACCTCTGCTTGTAATGAATCCTCGAGCCACTCTCTGGGTGTGTTCTGATTCTCTCTCTGTGAATTCCTAACAATGGAGTTGCTGAGCAAAATGTATGAACATTTTTACATGCGGCTCAATTCCTAATTCCATGTGGTTCTTCAGCAACTTGTGAAGCCCCCCTCTTCCCAGAGCCCCACCTGGTGACACAGCCCTACGGCTGGGCTGCCAGAGGCAGGGGCCTCCCTGGGTCCTCCCAGCACATTGCGTCACTGGAATGACCGGGTGTCCATGCCGTGAGCGGGGCGGCACTGCCCACCACAGCCAAGGGGTGGAAGCAACCCGAGTGTCTGTGGGCAGGTGACGGACAAACAGATGTAGTGTCTGTGTACCATGGAATAATTCTGACGCATGGTACAGCGTGGATGAACTATGGGGGAAAGTGTGCCGAGTGGAATAAGCCCATCACCAGCGGACGGTCCTGTCTGGTCCCGCATATATGAGCTGCCTCGAGTAGGCAGGTTCATTGAGACAGAAAGTAGCAGGGAGGGCACCAGGGGCTGGGCAGGGAGGGCGGGCAGTGAGCGTTTAGTGGGGACAGAGTTTCTGTTTGGGAAGATAGGAGATTTCTAGACATGGATAGTGGTGATGGTTGCATGACAATGTGAGTATATTCAATGCCAATGAATTGTATGCCTAAAAATATATAAAATGGTCAATTTTACATTATGTATGTCCTACCACAATTTTTAAAAAGTAGAAAGAGTGGCTAGAGGGAATGGTTATCCTCAAAGTCATGAAATTCTTTACAAACTCCCCCCAAAAAAGTAATTTGGAAAAACCTGGCTTCCAAACTCTGTTGCGTTCCCAGTGAAGATGGAGACGTTCATGAAAGGGGGTAGGTGGGCTGCACGGGGACCCCGCGTGAATAATGCTGTCGTCCTAGCAGGTGCCTGGCAGGGCCGCCGGCCCCTTAATGTTTAAAATGTTCTCTGATTATTACATAAATTCTCGCTTGTCAAGAGAATCACGAGGGTAGCGCGACCCTTTTGATGGCATTATCCCAAGTCTTCAAGTCTCATTTCTAGGTCACTGTAATGGAAAGGTTCTGAAATGAATATCGTAGTTTAGATTTGAATCCCCAGTGGCTGCTGCTGGCTTCGCTTCCCGTGAATAATCGCTGCGGATGGGGACTCGTGCTGACTCCCACCAGCCCACGGTACAGCGTGCGGGGCTGGGTGTTCTTGGGGCTGTCAGGGAACTGCAGGTGCCGTTTCTACAGGTCCCTCTCCCTGGGGTGTTGGGGGCAATTCCAGTTGAGGTGGGGGGCAGACAGACATCAGCACGGGAGGGAATGCTTCCCAAGCACATGACCCTTGTCCCCTTCTCCTCCCCTCCCTGGCTGGGCACCAACCACCCTTCACTGAGCCCCTGACAGTATTTAGCCACTTGTCTACTGACCAGTGTCTGCAGCCCCCAGATCAGGGGCGCAGGGCCAGCGTAGCAGGTACCACTGGCCCCGCCCGCATTCCCCGGGCCCCCATCCCACCCATTCCAAGCGCTCATGGCTCACTGCGGCCCCTTCCTGCAGAATCACCCCCTCTTACCCGGACCTGCCCGATGCAGAGATGCTCCGAGGTTCCCCGCCCTCTGCACAGCCCCTAGTGGGTGAACAAAAAGCTCAACTTCCTTCCGTGAGATGAGATAGCCCTGTGAGGCCACTAGCACCCCAGAGCTCCTGCGGGACCAGGCCGGGGCTCGCCTGGCTCCTTCCTGCCCTGTCTGGCTTCCCTCGCTTCCTTCGAGGTTTCTCCTAAGGTCACTCCCTCAATAATCCACTGACAAGAGAATCCCTGTCTCAGGCTGTGCTGGAGGGAACCCAACCTAGAGCAAGAGTTAAAATCCTAGGGTTTGGAGTTTTTCAGACCCGGGCTCAGATCCTGGCTCTTAACAAACTATGTGAGCCATCCACCAGCTCACAGAAATCCTTACGTCCTTCTCTCTTCATCTGCTCAGGCTGGTGCCTGGCAGCCTTTTTGTGCCATAAGGTCCCCCCAGCCAACAGTTATGGGACGTTAGGCAACTGATTCAGATTGAGTTGGCCAGACCTCCCCTCTCAGAATGTGGGATTAGGGCTAAGGAAGAATTCTCTTGAGAGGCCAACTCTGAAATATGAAAGCCTCCTGCACTTGAGGAGTCTGGGAGGAGAGAGCAGAACTGGAGCTGCAAGGCAGAAAGTAAGAGACCAGGGACAGAAGAAGTAGAGGTGATTCCTCTGACCCACATCCCAGGGGGGCTGCCCTCTTGTCCTTGATGTGCCAGAAATATACCTTGACTAGAGATTCTTCTTTTTAGCTTAAACTATCTCAGGCTAATTGCTGTCACATTAAGCAAAAACTCTTAAGTACCTCAGAACTGAAATCATTAACCCCTTCAATAATGAGGAAACAGAGGCTCAGAGAAGTTTAGTTACTTGCTCAAGGTCACCCAGCTAGAAAGGGCAGAACCCAGATTTGAGGCTGGGTCAGAGGGGCTCGAGAGATGTGCCCTCCAGCATGGGGAGTGCCGGGCTATAGGGAACACATCAGGTCTCCCCTACATCCCCAGGCCTTACTTCCCCACCATCACCCTCAGGGGCCCGGCTCCCACGGGACGCCCACATGACTCTCCTGCTTGTCCCCCTCTTCTGAGCCCAGGGGGACAAGGCCCACCTCTTGCCTTCCCCGAGCCATTGCTTGTACCCAGGTGGCCTGGCTGTCCCAGGAGCTGGTCCAGAATGAATGAGAGTCTCTGGAGACACTGTTCCACGTGGGAAGAGCTGAGCTCATTTGCACAAGACATTCTCAGAGCCAGCATCAGATGTTTTACACATGTGGGTCCATCTTCTAGACCATTCCAGGCTGAAGGGGCCCTGGGAGCCTGCTGAACACTGAGTTACAGGCGGGGAAGTGAGGCTGGGCCCGGCGGGTGGCCTGGAGCGCAGAGCTCCGCTGGAGCCCTGGGCAGGGGTCACCGCACTCAGGGCCCAGCTCTCTCTCTGGACCACTCTCTGACCTTCTCATCATGAGGTTCCAGGATTGCTTCTGCAGCAGGGGAAGCACCCAGGTGGCCAGCGGGGAGCAGAGGTTTCCACTGCTGTAAACGGATGTGCAGTGTCTGCAGCCAGTGGCACCCGCACTCACAGCAGCTGACAAGAGGCAGGTGCAGGGCACGTGCTCAGTCCCCGGGTCATTTTAGACACGATGTGCATCCTCAGCTGGAGGGAATCTCCCAGTGCCTATGCCCGTGTGAGCGTGTGAGCATGTGAGTGCATACAAACACACATCACGGTGTGGGCAGGTGTGGGTATAAGCACACGTGCACACATAAGGGCACAGGTATCTGTGAGAGTGTGCCGTGTCTGTGAATGTGCGAGCACAGCTCCAGCAGCAGGTATGGGGGGTGTGCCCAGGTGTGACCTGATCTCTGGGGTCTCTATACCCTGAGCCCCGGCTCTTGGGCGGGGACACGCCAAGGGACGGACAGCTGGGGGCAGGAGTGGCCCTTTACCATCCCAGCCGGCAGCACCCGGGGCCCCACCTTTCCGGTTCTCCCGCTTGCCAGGGGAGTGGGCCTGGCCCTGGGGCATCTGCTCAGCCTGCCCGCAGTCCCGGCCCCACCCAAGCCTCACACCACTTGCGCCTGACCCGTGCTCACCGTCTCACTTCCCTGCCTGATTCCTCTCTCCTGATCTCAACCACATGACTATTCAGCTACTCTGGAAAACGTACAGACTCTAGTTTGCCAAATTGAATTTGACTTATTAGGTTATTTTTGCCCTTTTTAAAAAGCGTCACCATGCCTGGCAGTGGCAGTTTTCCTAATCGAATAACATACAGAAAATGAATTTTCTTTAAAAAAGAAAAAACCAATCCCGAAAAACGTTATGAAGTGGGGACATTTGCCTGCGTCCACCTTCCTGGCTGAGTCCCTTCCGTAGCAGAGAAAACTGCCTCCCTGCATCAAAGCCCGCCAGGCCAGCAGAGCCACTTCTCTTGCTGCGATCTTGGGTGGTTCAGAGCGAGGAGGAAACCCACTGGCTAGAGCCCCATGTGCTCCAAGAGCTGGGCTTCCAGACAGGAGGGGCCCCTCGCTGCGCCCTACACAAGGCTGGTCTCCTCTAGGGGTCCCCCTGCCCGGGGGCTGGGCCACCCCAGTGGGGGTGGGCTGATGAAAACCTCCGTCACCAGCCCAGAGCCCAGCTCCCTCCCAGCTGCTCACCCCAAACCCCAGTTGTCCAAACTAGGCCCCACGAGGGTGTTGGGTAACAGACCGGGAGTCACGGGTGGCCGCATCGGTTCTCACAGTCGGCCTGGGGGCGTCCTCTAGCCAGGGCCACAGCGGGGCTGTCCTTGCATAAAGCCACCCCGGTCATGGACCTGGTCCTCCCGCTCTGTCTCCTGGGGGTCTTGGGCCCAGCACACCCACAGTGGGGGACAAGCAGGTCCCCACCTCGCAGGGGTGTTGAGGAGAAGATGCACTAACTGATGTCAAACTCTGAAACGGGCACAAGAGGACTCTGGTCTCTGCCTCAGTGCCACCCACCCAGGGCGGCACCTAGTCCCTGAGGCATGGCAACATGGCTGGGTCATGCTTAGCGCCCGACGGGGCACACTCCCAGCAACTGGAACGGCACCCAGACCGAGAGGCCAGTCCAGAGGGCCAGCCTGTCCCGGGGCCGCCGTCATCTGCGACAAGTGCTCGGGTTAAGCAGCCTGCGGTGTGTCCTGGGCCGGGCCCTGTGCCGGGTCTGGACCGGCAGTGCAGAAGCAGCTCGGGAGAGGCGGGCGACAAGAGCAGATCCACGGTGCCCTGGAGCCGGGATTTCAAGCGCACACTCTCTGCACCTTCTAAAAAATGCTTTTCCTGGTGCTCTGCTGCCTCCAGATTGAGCGCAGAGCCCCTGGTCCTGCCTTTGGGCTTTCCCAGCCCTGCTGGGCCCTTCCAGGGCTCTGGGGGTCCCAGCAGGCTGGGCCACAGCCCTCCCGCCCCAGACAGGAGGAGCATTGGCCCTGGCCGGGCCTCCCAAGCCTGGAGAGGCAGGTGAGACTCGGCGGCACATTTCCTCAACTGCAGCGGGAGCAGAGAATGGCCTCATTGATGCTGAAATTAGCAGCGATTTTGGCCACTGAAGCTCATGGCTGATGACGGCTTTTCCTGAGCACAGGATGCAGACAAAGTCTGCAGAGCAGCTGTTTCTGTGGTTGTATTTCGATTTGTTTTTTTAAGGTGTCCATAGCTGAGATATGCGCTCCT
The DNA here is from genome assembly GCA_029783875.1 of Phataginus tricuspis. NCBI lineage: Eukaryota > Metazoa > Chordata > Mammalia > Pholidota > Manidae > Phataginus > Phataginus tricuspis. The sequence goes on along the minus strand of JAQQAC010006904.1, from coordinate 3,592,477 downwards.
GCGGCCGTGAGCCTGAACTCTTCCACTTGGACCTAGAAACCTGGGCTGTGCTGGCGGACAGGCTGCGAGGCAGGCCAGAGGCCCAGCCGGGCTGGACACTGGCCCCTGTGAGCAGGCAGCCGGCCACCCTGCCCAGCGATCTCTCCCCGTTACATTTGCATTTTTATTCCTTTACTTGCTTCTCCTTCCATAACTTTAATATTTGAAAATGATAAAGGCAAATGGAGATTCATCCTTGAATTCGCCTTGGCATTGCCTAACAAGATTTTAGTTTCCTTTGAAGCTGTTAAAATCACATTTCAAGAATATTTGCCAGAATTAAGAACTTGAGCTGAGAACATTCTAGAAAATTGACCCTTCTGCGTGAGGGCCCGCTCGCGGCAGACAGCAGAGCTCATCTCTGCCCCAGTGGTGTGATTTTATGCACAGGAGGGGTCGGGCACCAAGGGGTCTCGGGCCACCTGGGGCCACAGCAGACAAGCAGGCAGGTCAGGACAGCGCCTCTACTGCCCGGTAAGCCCAGGGAGAGTGACAGCATCTAAACCAGGGGCCAGCACACGCCTCCTGCGAAGGGCCAGGCCGCAACTGCTCTATGCTGTGTGGGCCATGAGGCCCTTGTCACAACTGCTCACCCCCAATGCTGTGATGTGACAGCGGCCACAGATGGCATGTGACAGGGCAAGCCTGGCTGTGTGCTAATAAAACTTTATGAAAGCAGGCAGCGGCCAGGTTTGGCCCGTGGGCCGTAGTTCGCCCATACCCATCTAAAGCCACGCTCGGCTCTAAAGGGCTAGTTCGCAAAGTTCATCCAGGTTGTTGGCAGAATTCAGTTCCATGGAGCTGAAGGACTCGACCCTACTTTGGGGGGTACACGATTCAATCGCCCACAGTGGGGTGTATTTATGTGGTTTGAGGGCACTTCTGTGTGCCCCTGGTGTGTGGACAGCCATCCCTGGGCAGGAGCGGCTTCTGGGGACACAGCTGCCCCCTGGTGTGCCCCTCCCTGGCCCGTCATGGAGCCGCAGGGCCAAGGCGTGGATGCACAGTGAGCATGGCCCCCAGCCCTGGAGGCGAGCGGGGAGAGCGGGGAACAGGCCGTGAGATGTGGGCCCAGAAACGAGTCCAGCCAGCAGACATGCACACGGAGTTTGTGCTGGCACCTGATCAGGCCCCCATGGAGAGTGGCCGTGAGTGCAGAGCTTTCTGGTATAGACCCCATCTCTGCTGCTTTTGTGATGGGAATTGACTGGCATGAAATCTGTCACAATGTGCCAGCAATGGCTGCTCTAAACCTTCCAAGGACTTACCATGGGAACAAACTGACCTTTAAATGCTACACTTCTTCATTTATTCTACAGATTTCTAGTGGGAACCCAAATACAACATCAAATGAATGCCAGGCCCTGAGCAAAGCTCCAGATGATGGATTCCCCAGATGTTAGATACCCTTGTGGCCCACAAAGCTGTGTGAGGAGAAATTTTCTTCCCTGTCTGGGATCTTGGTGTGATGGCTGGACCTATGTAGCCATCTTAAGACCATGAGGTCACACACACACACACACACACACACACACACACACACACACACACACACGGTTGGGAAGCCAACATTCTGAGGATGACAGAGAGAAAGAGCTTGGGCGGCTGAGGAGCCATGGTGCTAGCCCTGAGATGGTCTCCAGCCCACCTTCTTGGGAAGAAGAGTGATTCACGTCTCTGTTAAGTCATTGCTGGTCATGTGTTTTACATCCCAAAGGCATTGGGACTGATCCACTGGCAAAACTTCTGAGGTGTCTGGATGGGGAGCCTAGCATGTGCTTACATGTTCATGGGAAAGACAGTGATGCAAGGGGGGGGAGATGAAGGAGAGGGCCTTTGGTGGGGAGGCTCGCGGGTTATGGGGAATAGAGGCATTAAGTACTTCAGCCAGGTGACAAGGGCTTTGATGGGCACAGCCAGCAGAGGTATTTAACCCAGGACTAGGGGTTTGGGGATTCAGGGGAGATTTCTTACACCTCTATGCCAGGATCCCACAGTCATCAAGAGTCAGCCGGCAAATGGTTAGGAGAGAGGAAGGGGAGTACATGATGGAAGAATGTTCCAGGCAGAGGAAACAGCATATGTGAGGCCCTGAGGCAAGCAGGAACCGCAGAGAAGTCAGAGGCTTTCCTAGGCTGGACCTCGGGTGGCAGGGGAGGGCTGAGGAGGGAGGGACGGAGCAGAGGCCGCACGGTAGGGCCTGTGGGCCGGGAAGGTGTTTGCACAGTGCAGCGCTCAGAACTGTGTGCCAGAAGACCCTTTGACCACAGGCACGGGCAGAGGAAGGACTCCCTACACAGAGACACTGGGTGGGTGTAAGTCTGGGGAGAGGAAATCCCGGGGCAAAATACCTCTAAAAACCAAGGTCAAAGGGAGAAATAAAGTTTAAAACCCATTTAATGCTTACAAACTGCCGTCCAGGGCCCTCTCTCTCCTCTGCTCCTGAAGAAGCCAGCAAACAAGCAAGCCAGCCCCTCCCCTTAACCTCTCAGGTTCAGACAGGCCCTCCTGGCCCAGGTAAGTACCCACTGATGCGCAGATGAACTTCTCTCCACCCCTGAGGATATGCAAATGCATTAAAGCCAGGCGAGATACTCTGGAAATGTTACAATTTTACCCACGGTGGGATTGTGTCCAAGGAGGAAATCACAGCCCAAAAGGCACCCAGGAGAGTTCTGGAAGAGCTGGGGGCCTGTGGGAGATGGAGAAGCAGGGGCTGTGGGAGCAGGTGTCCTGGCCCGGCTGACGGCTACCCACTGTCCCCGCAGGCAGATGCAGCCCCAGCCTGGCAGAGGCCCCAGTGGCCTGGTGAGCAGGGCCCGACCAGGACACCCGGCCCCGGAGCCAGTGCCACGGCTGAGCTGCAGACACACCACTGGGCAGCCAGCCAGGGTGCAGGGAGGACGCAGACGCGTGCTGAACTTGAACCCGGGGAATCGGCCTCCGTGGCAAGCTGGGCAGGGCCGTGGGTCAGTACAACAATTATTCCCAGCTTGCTGCAGGAAGACCGGGAATGCGTGAACAATGAAATACCAGGGATTGTGAGAGGGAAAGTCTGACCTTGACATGAATGCCCCTCGGCTGGTGACAGAAAGGATGGGAGGTTGGCAACTTCTCCAGGAGGAGGGAGAGAAAGAGGAGCCAGTGGTGGCTTTTAAGAGACTGTGTGCAGTTGTTCTGAGATGTGGCTCATGGGCCATGTGCTCGCCCACCTGAGTGCAATCGCAGACGCGTTCCACGCCAACACGGTCCGTTGTAGAATGTTGTTGCCATCTCAAAAGCCCTTGCACCTGAGCTGCTGGGGCCATACCCGCCCACCCTGCCCCAGGCAGCTGCTGCTCTGCCTTCTGTCCCTAAGGTCCTGATTCTGGACACAGAGGATGGACCCATATACTACATGGCCTACTGTGTCTGGCGTCCTTCACTCAGCTGAATGGTTTCAAGGTTCATCCACTGTAGCACATGTCAAGATCTCATTCCTTTTCTTTAAATCATAGTAAAATACACATAGCATCAAACTGACCATTTTAGCCATTCGTAAGCAGAACAGCTCAAGGGCGTTAAGTGCATTCATTTGTCGCACCCCCATCCCTACCAACTCCAGAACTTTCCCTCTTCCCAACTGAAACTCTGTCCCCACTAAGCACTAACCCCCATCCGCACCCATCCCAGCCTGGCGCCCACCGTCCCTTCTTCTGTCTTCATGAATTTGACAACTCTTGGGACATGATAGAAGTGGAATCAATTTTGTGTCTGTCTAGCTTATTCGCTGAGCATAATGTCTTCAAAGTTCATCCACATTGCAGCATAGTTTCCTTCTGTTTAAGGCTGAATCATGTTCCATGGTATTGGTAGACCACATTTTGCTTCTCCATTCATCCCTTGACAGGCCAGACACTTCTACCCCTCGGCCATTGTGAATACGCTGTTCACGTGGCGTGTGAACACGGGGGTGTACATGCCCCTTCCGTACCCTGCCTTCAGCTCCCGCGCGTACACCCAAAGGCAGGACTGCGGGCTCAAGGCCATCCGGCGCTTGTTGCCTTTAGTAACGGCCACACTGGTCCACAGCGGCGGCTCCGCTTTACCTTCCCCCCAGCAACGTACAAGGGCTCCAATTTTTTCACATTTTCACTGGCGTGTAGTAATTTCTTTTATTTTATTTCTCATTTCCTTTTGATAGTAGCCATACTAATGGGCATGAGGCGGCATCTCACTGTGATCCGGGTTCTCATTTCCCTAATCGCATGATAATGGTGTTGAGCAGCTTCTCATGTACTTATTGGTCATTCGTGTGGCTTCTTAGGAGGACTGTCTGCCTATTTTTTAATTGGGTTGTTTGCGTTCTTTGTTGCTGTTTACGTTTATTCCCTTTGATAGCCAAACGGTGCCCCACTGAACAGATAGGTTACAGTTCGTTGACCCAGCCATTTGGCCATGTGGGCTGTTTCCACTTCTGTCTCTTGTGAATGATGCTTCTGTGAACAGTCCTGGCAGGGACCAAGGCCTTCAGTTCTCCTGTCTATCCCTAGGAGGGGGACTGCTGGGTCACATGATGACTCTGTTGGACCTTTTGAGGAACTGCCAGGATGTTTCCCAAAGTGGCTGCGCCATTTTGCATTCCCAGATTTACTTCATAATAGTGGAATTTTACAGAACAGAAGGAATGTGTGGGTTCTGGAACCGAAAAGGCCAGTGAGCCAGCGGGAATGCCCCTTACAAATGTGCACCGTAAGCAGAGTGGAATTTCAGAACACTAAGAATAAGGAGAAAACTCTGAAAGCTTCCAGAAAGAAGAGAAACGCTAACAGCCAGTAAACGAGAATCAGACCGACATCGGCTGCCCCTTAGCAATGAGACAAAAGGAGATACAACATCTTCAAAGTCCAGAGGGAAGAGAAACCTGAGTGTGGAAGCTATGCCTTTGCAGACTGATTCCAGGTGTGAACTCAACGGCTGACAAGACACAAGACACATTGATAAATCTGCTCACAGTGAAATTAGGAACTTTTCTTCATCAAAAGGCATCTCAAAGAAAGTGAAAGACAGACTAGTAGCTGGGAGATGTTTGTAGGACACAAAAGACTCCAAGGATCAGCCCTGAGAATATATAAGACTTCCTACAAGTCACTGAGAAAAAGCTGACCCAACAGAATGGACGCCGTAGAGGCGCAGACACCTCAGAGAGTGGAGGTTCAGGTGGGGGCGCGCCCTGGAGCCATGGTCTCCTGCCCCCACGGCACGCCCATCGTGGCCAAACCAGATGCCATCTTAGGTCCGTTCAGCAGGCAAAACAACACAGTAGCAGGACACCACCCCCGGCCGGACAGGAGACAGGCCATTGCTGGGGGGGGATGTAAAAAGTTTTCACTACCCAGGGACAGCGTCCCCGTGCCAGCACAGATACCCACCTACAGCCCAGCTCGCAGCTCCACAGCTGGGAGCCCGGGCAGGGATGGCCCGTCATCCCGGGACACACGTCACACCACCCGTGTGTGTGATGGGCCCAAATGCCAAGCGGTGGGCAGGTGAACCAGCTGTGCAATGTGAG
>JAQQAC010006904.1:3570400-3586877 GCA_029783875.1 Phataginus tricuspis | reverse complement strand
GCCCAAATGCCAAGCGGTGGGCAGGTGAACCAGCTGTGCAATGTGAGTCCTTAACAATAAATAGGTGGCCCGCAGCCCGGTGGCCCCTCCAGGGGATAGGCCAGCCTAGCTGAGGCCTAAAGACCCTGATGCAGACGGCTCTGAGTGGAGGACCGGCCAGATGGCCGGGCAGGCAGGTCCACAGGGATGTGACAGTGGCCGGGGCAGTGAGCTGCCACCAGGGACCTGGCAGGCCTGTACCCAGATGTGGCAATGGCAGGTTCCAGGACCCTCCGGACCCTCCTCAGTCTCCCAGCCCCGCCGGTTCAAAGCCTCCCCAATGGAGGGCCCGGCCCACCTTTGTCCCCTCACCTTCCCTGGCCTGTCAGGGAGCTGGGCTCACTCGCTGGAGCTGGGGTCTCCCTCCCCACCCATCCTTACCCGCTCTGTCCCTCCACTGCAGCTGTGGGTGACTCTCGCACCCAGGACCTTCCCAAGGTCTTTCTTGGGTCCCAGCTGTCCCTTTCCCAACCCTCCCAGCCTCCCCAGTCCCCCAGGAGCGCCGTTTGGGGGCCCCAAGGGGAGCCTGCACAGCAAGGTGCCCCCCTTTGGGGGAAGGCCCACTAGGCTCCATGTCGCTGTCTCCTGCACCGCTTGTCTTTATCCCTTTTCCTTTTTCTCTGCCTTTAGGCCCAGAAATGTATCTTCAAGACCACGGTTTCCCAGTCCTGGTGCTGCTGGCCCTGGACCAGGGGCATCCCGTCACGACCTCAGTGTAGCGCAGGGTGGAGAGCAGCCTCTCCCCCAGAGCGTCCCCCCCACAGCCACACGTGCAGAACTGCCCCAGAGAAAACATTGCTCTAGGGCGAGACTTGTGATGTGGACCCAAGAGCGTGTCCATGGTGGGACGTGCTTCTTGTCGCACCACAGCGAAGGGACTCCTGTGGGCATGAGGCGAGGACGGCTCCCTCCCCACCAGGCTGAGGACATGCGAAGCGGTTGGGCCCAGTTTCCCACTCTCAACAGAGACCACTGGCACCTGGCCACCTCTCTCCATTCTTCCCTGGGGAGACAAGGGCCTGGCTACCCTTAGAGCCAGGCCCGGGACCTTCTCCCTGGAGAGGTCAGCTCCACCTGCCCCTGCCCTGGGGGAGAGGCACCTTGGGCAAGGTCAGAGGGCACAGGCCAGTTGGGCAGAGGACCCTTGAGGACCTGGGTTCCTGATGGGGTCCCGGGCAGCTCTGGAGCTGTGCCCCCACCGGCAGGGCACCGTCCAGCCCAGTCCTGTCTAGTGTGAATGCCCCCGGGCCAGCACAGCACCCATCCGCAGAGACTCGACCACTGTCAGAAGTGGTCACACCTGGTCACTGCGCTGTGTGTCAGGACACGCCTCCCCGGAAGATGACTGCAGGGAGAAGGAGCATGTCGTTCTGGGACTCAGGGTCCCCAGGAGGGGACAACGGCAGGATACCATGGAACCCCGGTCTAGCACATTGACCCTTGTTTGATAAAAATTATGTGTAGGCCTTAAAACGTCACCTTGCAAGATAAATGCAGGTGGGGAGGAGGGTCAGCCTGCCCTGGAGAATGAGCTGGCCCAGGAACAGCCCAGGCTGTGGCAGGAAAAGGGGCAGGGGGGGCGTGAAAGCCGGGCCTGGGTGCCTGTGGGGCCTCGGGCTGTGACTTGGGTCCTCAGGTTGGGGTGGGCATCGTGGGAGCTGGCACGCTAGCCGGAGCACCCCACAGCCAGCTGTATTGTCCAGGTGAAAGCATGCAGTGTTCTGTTTCTGCAACACAGCTACCCAGGATGGAAAGGTAAATTGTCATTGCTGGAGGAACACCACAACGGGGCCGATGATGGGTGGCCACATGCAGCCAGGTGGCCGAGCTCATGACAGGAGCAAGTGAGCACAGTGCAGGCACCCGAGAAGCTTGCAGACCGGCCGGGCACACCTGCCTTTGGCAGGGCGGTGGTGGCGTTGAGAGGTTACAGGTGGGGGGTTCGGGAATCCATGATGCTCTGGGGGTAGCTCCGCGGGTTTGCACATGTGGAGATGAACTGCATGGGTCTTTACAAAATTGTATCTAAGTTATGCCGCAAATATTTCTTGTGAATGGGGTTCTGGGCTGATGACAACGCATGCCGTGTTCTCACCTTGACTTTCATGGTCAAGGTATATCACCTCCTGCAGCGTCAGCTCCTTGGAAATGGGGACCACCGCTCCCCAGGGTCTGGTATGCAGGAGCTAAACCAGACATGACGTTAGAGGTGGGCCTGCCCCAGCTCTGCCTGTGGGCGAGGCCACTTCCAAGAGGAGAGGAGCCCCAGAAAGTGTAGAATTCGGATAAAGGGAGCTTGTTGCCAAGGGCCGTGAGGCAACGGCTGTGGTCCAGGGCCCTGAGGTGGCCCGTCTGGTGGGAGACGGAAACGGCACCGTGAACCCGGGGATCTGGGCTGCAGTGTGCCACTGTGCCGCCCAGCACCTGCCCAGCCAGGGGGGGAGGGAGCCGTGGGTGAGGCCTCCCTGTCCAGCTCCCCCTGAGCCCGAGCCTCTGTCCTGTCCAGCAGCATGCACTGGGCATGTCACAGCCCCATCTGGGGGACACACTGATGCTTCGGTTGGAGCCGCTCTGGCCAGAGCTGAGGCATAGCGGGAGGGCCCGGGCCCGTCCCCTCTGCCCGGGTGGGGTCTGCGGCCTCAGTGTGCATGGTCCGCCCAGTCCACTGCAGCTCTGTGCCGCTCCCCACTCATAGCCTGGGTGGGTGAGGGCCAGTGGATGGGCCTTGGAGCCGCTTGGGGCCAGCGGGGCACAGCACCTGGGGGGCTGGGACGGAGTCTTGGAGGGCGTGGGCTGCGGCGCGGGCTGGAGGTCCGCGCAGCGGCTCGGCGGCCCTTCCCCTGCCCAGCAGCGAGCTGCATGGAGCGAGGCTCTCGGAGGCTCTTTTGCATCGCCTCCCTAATGGGCTTAATGTCTTGGCTGAACTCTAATGCCTGTAATTTGCCTCCCACTCACCGGTTTCAGATAAAAAGCATACAATGGCCCTAGTCCACTTTAGCAGAGAAAATAAAATAGTAGGAAAATCATACTAAGAATTACCATGCAACTTTCATCACCTTTATGTTTTTATCTGGTCAGTTTCTTCCCTCATTTTCCTAAATTTCCAATAAAGCAGGAGGTTAGGATTAATTTCCATATAGCCTGACCTTCTTGGAAATGCACCCCCTCCACAAACGCACAGCTGCTCATGGTAATTAACGTCATCCTGTGCTCCACCTGCTGGTGCTAATAAGGCTAATTGGCAACAGCGAACATTAACTATCATTAGTCATATGTATCTAATAGCATCACTGGTGCCTGTAATTTTCTACATGGAGGGGCTTTTACATCTGTTTTCAGTCTGTGTCTGCTTTCAGGACTTGGGCTAGGCTGCGTCTTTCTCTCAAAAGGATCCCCTTTTTGCCTGGCTTTCAATAGCCAGGTTCTCTTTTTGAAGGCGGAGAACAGAGCGCTAGATAGAGCACCTTGACTTGGCTAGTTCTGAAAATAAAGGATGTCGGTTCCGGTGTGATCGGCACACCCTAGGATCTGGCATTTATTGGCATGGACATGCTCTGATAACGATGAACCAGACACTCAGAACTCAGAGGCAGGATTTATCCAAAAAATATCACGATAGAAAAAGAAAGGCCCTAAAATCAATATGCTTTACACAGAAAGCAAGACAACCAAATATTTACTTTTGTACTACCAGAAACTCCACGAAAACAAAGTATTAAAAATCCCCATGAAGGAAACCGGTCACTTGGGTGTTTTCTCTCTGTGCCTCTTCTCCCCATCTTCGAGTGGGAAAGGCCCTGGGGGCTGCGGACGGAGTGTGGGGCTGGCACGGCAGCTGGCTGGATCATGTGAAACAAAAGCTTGGTGCGTAATTTCATCCCTGAAAGAGGATATGGTCTCGAGTTCACAGGGCTGATGATGCTCGCAGGTAAGATCCCTGAAATGAACCCTCCGAAGTGGTCCCTGCAGCCTAGGGACCTAGATTGTAGGAAAGGGTTTTCAGAGAGAAACACAGATTCTTCTGGGTTTAGAAAGAATATGTCAGGTGATAAGCAGAAAGGAGTGTGATGGTGGGGGGTGGGAGGCACATGCATAGCAGGGTTTTTTTTTTGTTTTTTGTTTTTATAATTTATTTTGGTATCATTAATCTACAATTACATGTGCAATATTATGATTATTAAACAACCCCCTTCATCAGGAACCCCCCACCAGCCCCATTACGGTCACTGTCCATCAGCGTAGTGAGATGCTATAGAGTCACTACTTGTCTTCTCTAAGTTGTACAGCCCTCCCCGTGCCCCTCCTACCTTACGTCTGCTAATCGTAATGCCCCTTTTAACCTCTTATCCCTCCCTTCCCACCCATCTTCCCCAGTCCCTTTCCCTTTGGTAACTGTTAGTCCGTTCTTGGGTTCTGTGAGTCTGCTGCTGTTTTGTTCCTTCAGGTTTTTTTCTTTGTTCTTATACTCCACATATGAGTGGAGTCATTTGATACTTGTCTTTTTCTGCTTGGCTTATTTCACTGAGCATAACACCCTCTAGCTCCATCCATGTTGTTGCAAATGGTAGGATTTGTTTTCTTCTTATGGCTGAATAATATTCCATTGTGTATATGTACCACCTCTTCTTTATCCATTCATCAACTGATGGACACCTAGGTTGCTTCCATTTCTTGGCTATTGTAAATAGTGCTGCGATAAACATAGGGGTGCATCTGTCTTTTTCAAATTGGGCTGCTGCATTCTTAGGGTAAATTCCTAGGAGTGGGATTCCTGGGTCAAATGGTATTTCTATTTTTAGTTTTTTGAGGAACCTCCATATTGCTTTCCACAATGGATGAACTAATTTGCATTCCCACCAGCAGTGTAGGAGGGTTCCCCTCTCTCCACATCCTTGCCAATATTTGTTGTTGTTTGTGTTTTGGATGTTGGCCATCCTCACTGGTGTGAGGTGATATCTCATTGTGGTTTTAATCTGCATTTCTCTGATGATTAGGGATGTGGAGCATCTTTTCATGTCCCTGTTGGCCATCTGAATTTCTTCTTTGGAGAAGTGTCTATTCATATCCTCTGCCCATTTCTTAATTGGATTATTTGCTTTTTGTTTGTTGAGGTGCCTGAGTTCTTTATATATTTTGGATGTCAACCCTTTATCGGATACGCCATTTATGAATATATTCTCCCATACTGTAGGATGTCTTTTTGTTTTACTGATGGTGTCCTTTGCTGTACAGAAGTTTTCAGCTTGATATAGTTCCGCTTGTTCATTTTTGCTTTTGTTTCCCTTGCCCGGGGAGATATGTTCATGAAGTTGCTCATGTTTATGTCCAAGAGATTTTTGCCTATGTTTTTTTCTAAAAGTTTTATGGTTTCATGACTTACATTCAGATCTTTGATCCACCTTGAGTTTACCTTTGTGTATGGGGTTAGACAGTAGTCCAGTTTCATTCTCTTACATGTAGCTGTTCAGTTTTTCCAACACCAGCTGCTGAAGAGGCCGTCATCTCCCCATTGTATATCCAACGCTCCTTTATCAAATATTAATTGACTGTATATGTTTGGGTTAATGTTTGGATTTTCTGCTCTGTTCCACTGTGGGTCTGTTTTTGTGCCAATACCAAATTGTCTTGATTACTGTGGCTTTGTAGTAGGGCTTGAAGTCAGGGAGCGTAATTCCCCGTTTGATTCCTCCTTCTCAGGATTGCTTTGGCTATTCGGGGTCTTTTGTGGTTCCATATGAATTTTAGAATTATTTGTTCCAGTTCATTGAAGAAAGTTGTTGGTAGTTTGATAGGGATTGCGTTGAATCTGTAGATTGCTTTAGGTAGTATAGCCATTTTGACAATATTTATTCTTCCAAGCCAGGAGCATGGGATGCATTTCCATTTGTTAGTGTCCTCTTTAATTTCTCCTAGGAGTGTCTTGTAGTTTTCAGAGTACAGGTCTTTCACTTCCTTCGTTAGGTTTATTCCTAGGTATTTTATTCTTTTTGATGCATCTGTGAATGGAATTGTTTTTCTGATTTCTCTTTCTGTTAGTTCATTGTTAGTGTATAGGAAAGCAACAGATTTCTGGGTATTAATTTTGTATCCTGCAACTTTGCTGAATTCAGATATTAGTTCTAGTAGTTTTGGAGTGGAGTCTTTAGGGTTTTTTATGTACAGTATCATGTCATCTGCAAATAGTGACAATTTGACTTCTTCTTTACCAATCTGGATGCCTTGTATATCTTTGTTTTGTCTGATTGCCGTGGCTAGGACCTCCAGTACTATGTTGAATAACAGTGGAGAGAGTGGGCATCCCTGTCTTGTTCCCGATCTTAGATGAAAAGCTTTCAGCTTCTCGCTGTTAAGTATGATGTTAGCTGTGGGTTTGTCATGTATGGCCTTTATGATGTTGAGGTACTTGCTCTCTATACCCATTTTGTTGAGAGTTTTAATCATGAATGGATGCTGAATTTTGTCAAATGCTTTTTCAGCATCTATGGAGATGACCATGTGGTTTTTGTTCTTCTTTTTGTTGATGTGGTGGATGATGTTGATGGATTTTCGAGTGTTGTACCATCCTTGCATCCCTGGGATGAATCCCACTTGATCATGGTGTATGATCCTCTTGATGTATTTTTGAATTCGGTTTGCTAATATTTTGTTGAGTATTTTTGCTTCTGCGTTCATCAGGGATATTGGTCTGTAATTTTCTTTTTTGGTGGGATCTTTGGCTGGTTTTGGAATTACAGTGATGCTGGCTTCATAGAATGAGGGTGGAGGTATTCCCTCCTCTTCTATTTTTTGGAAAACTTTAAGAAGAATGGGTGTTATTTCTTCTCTGTATGTCTGGTAGAATTCAGAAGTGAATCCATTTGTTCTTGGGTAGATTTTTGATTACCGATTCAATTTCATTGCTGGTGATTGGTCTGTTTAGTTTTTCTGTTTCTTGCTTGGTCAGTCTTGGAAGGTTGTATTTGTCTAAGAAGTTGTCCATTACTTCTAGGTTTTGCAGCTTGTTAGCATACAGATGCTCATAATATTCTCTTATAATTCTTTGTATTTCTGTGGGGTCCGTCGTTATTTTTCCTTTCTCATTTCTGATTCTGTTTATGTGTGTAGATTCTCTTTTTCTCTTAATGAGTCTGGCTAGGGGTTTGTCTATTTTGTTTATTTTTTCAAAGTACCAGCTTTTGGTTTCATTGATTTTTTTCTATTGTTTTATTCTTCTTAATTTTATTTATTTCTTCTCTGATCTTTATTATGTCCCTCCTTCTGGTTACTTTGGGCCTCCTTTGTTCTTCTTTTTCCAATTTCAATAATTGTGTCTTTAGACTGTTCATTTGGGAATGTTCTTCCTTCTTTAGATAGGCCTGGATTGCAATATACTTTCCTCTTAGAACTGCCTTTGCTGCGTCCCATAGAAGTTGTGACTTTGTGTTGTTGTTGTCATTAGTCTCCATATATTCTTTGATTTCTGTTTTGATTTGGTCGTTAACCCATTGATTCATTAGGAGAATGTTGTTAAGTCTCCATGTATTTGTGAGCCTTTTTGATTTCTTTCTAAAATTTATTTCCAGTTTTATACCTTTATGATCTGAGAAGTTGGTTGGTAGGATTTCAATATTTTTGAAATTACTGAGGTTCTTTTTGTGGCCTAGTATGTGGTCTATTCTGGAAAATGTTCCATGTGCACTTGAGAAGAATGTGTATCCTGTTGCTTTTGGGTGCAGAGTTGTGTAGATATCTGTTAGGTCCATCTGTTCTAGTGTGTTGTTCAGTGCCTCTGTGTCTTATTCTCTGGTTGATCTATCCTTTGGAGTGAGTGCTGTGTTGAAGTCTCCTAAAATGAATGCATTGTTGTCTATTTCCTCCTTAAATTCTGGTAGTATTTGTTTCACGTATGTTGGCGCTCCTGTGTTGGGTGCATATATGTTTTTAATAGTTATATCTTCTTGTTGGACTGACCCCTTTATCATTATGTAATGTCTTTCTTTATCTCTTGCTACTTTCTTCGTTTTGAAGTCTATTTTGTCTGATACAAGTACTGTAACACCTGCTTTTTTCTCTTTGGTGTTTGCATGAAATATCTTTTTCCATCCCTTCACTTTTAGTCTGTGTATATCTTTGGGTTTGAGGTGAGTCCCTTGTAAGCAGCATATAGATGAGTCTTGCTTTTTTATCCACTCTGTTACTCTGTGTCTTTTGATTGGTGCATTCAGTCCATTTACATTTAGGGTGATTATTGATACATATGTACTTATTGGCATTGCTGGCTTTAGATTCGTGGTTACCAAAGGTTCAAGGGTTGCTTCTTTACTATCTAAGAATCTAACTTTCTTGTTAAGTTATTGTGAACGCCGTCTGATGTTTCTTTATCTCTCCCTTCCTATTCTTCCTCCTCCTTTCTTTATATATTGGGTGTTTCATTCTTTGCCTTTAGTTAGTATTTGGATGGTCTGCTTTCTTTGATATGATTTTATTTTCTCTGGTGACATCTTTTTAGCCTTAGGGGTGCTTCCCTCTAGAGCAGTCTGTTTAAGATATCCTGTAGTGGTGGTTTATGAGAGGCAAACTCTTTCAACTTTCCTTTGTCTGGAAATTGTCTAATCCCTCCGTCATATTTAAATGATAATCGTGCTGGATACAATATTCTTGGTTCGAGGCCCTTCTGTTTCATTACGTTAAATATATCATGCCATTCTCTTCTGGCCTGTAAGGTTTCTGTTGAGAAGTCTGATGATAGTCTGATGGGTTTTCCTTTGTAGGTGATCTTTTTTCTCTCTCTAGCTGCCTTTAATACTCTGTCTTTATCTTTGATCTTTGCCATCTTGATTATTATGTGTCTTGGTGTTGTCTTCCTTGGGTCCCTTGTGTTGGGAGATCTGTGGGCTTCCATGGTCTGAGAGACTATTTCCTTCCCCAGCAGGGGGAAGTTTTCAGCAATTATTTCTTCAAAGACACTTTCTATCCCTTTTTCTCTCTCTTCTTCCTCTGGTACTCCTATAATGCAAATATTGTTCCGTTTGGATTGGTCACACTGTTCTCAGTATTCTTTCATTCTTAGAGATCCTTTTTTCTCTCAGTACCTCAGCTTCTTTGTATTCCTCTTCTCTAGTTACCATTTCATTCATCGTCTCCTCCACCGTGTCCAATCTGCTCTTAATACCCATCCATTGTGTTTTTCAAAGATTGGATCTCCGACCGAAATTCATTCCTGAGTTCTTGAATATCTTTCTGTACCTCCATGAGCATGTTAATGATTTTTATTTTGGACTCCCTTTCAGGGAGAGTCATGAGGTCCATATCATTTAAATCTTTCTCAGGAGTTGTATTCATAATTTTACTCTGGACCAGGTTCCTTTGGCGTTTCATATTTGTGTATGGCGCCCTCTACTGCCCAGAAGCTCTACTCTCTGGAGCTGCTCAGCCCCTGAAGCAATGTCAGGGATTGTAGGGGAGTGGTATTGGTGCCTCAGGGGAGGAAAGGGCTGTTTCCTGGTTCCTGGCTGCTATGCCTGTCTCCACTGTCTCCAGTGGGTTGAGCACACAGGTATAAGCCTCTGTGTTTTGCGTTTTTAGTTGCTGCGGACAGATCCTCCCTCTGGCTGGCCCAACACCAGGGAAGGGCTTCCAGGTTTGCAAGCCCGGTGGGGCTGGCCAGGCGAAAGGTGCACTAGTCTGCCTGTCATAGAAGGGGTTCCTGGAGCTGTGTAGGCAGCCAGGGAGCTGGCACACCTGAAGATCAGAAAACTCCCAATCTGCTGGGCAGAGTACACACGGACAATCCTGTCCACCTGTCCTTTCTCCTGAGCAGTAAGCTCTGTGCAGTCCCTGCCCCCTCAGCAGGCCTCTTGCTAAGGGCTTCTTTGTTAGGAAGTCTCTCAGACTGCCTGCCTTTCTCTTGTCCCAGAGCAGCTGGGTATGGATCCTTGATTTCACAAGCAACTGGAATCTTAGTCTCTCCAGGAATTCTGCCTGTCTTAGCTTTCCAAGCTCCTAATTACAAGAGTATCATGCAAGCACCATGAAATGTAGGTTTGTGCTCCCAGAGCAGATCTCCAGAGTTAGGTATTCAGCAGTCCCCACCTGTAGCCTCTCACCTGTTAGAATGGCTGTTATCATATAGACGAGGTACATGTTGGTGACCCTGTGGGGAAAGGGGACCCCTCACACACTGCTGGTGGAATGTACATTGGTGCAGCCACTGTGGGAAAGTGTGAAGATTCCTTAGAAAATTAAAAATAGAACAACTCTACAACCCAGCAATCCCACTCCTGGGTATATATACAAAGGAATTGAAATCACTATCTTTTCGTATACGACCTTCATTATGTTATTCTGTTATTCTATGCCCAATTTGTTAAAGAGTTTTTATGATGGAAGGATTTAAATTTTGTCAAAAGCTTCTTCTACATTGATTGAGACCATCATCTGGTTTTTATCCTTCATTCTGTTTATGTGGTGTGCCCCAACTGTGTGCACTCCCCCATGCTCACACAATCATATAGCTATTGCTTATATGTTTTCCTTTGGTCATCCATTTTTTCTTTAATGAGACTGTTCATATACTTTCTGGAACATGCCATTTTGTCTCAATGATATCCTGTGGACATCCCTTCCAGTCAAATATCAAGTGCTAAGAGATCACTCTTTACTATGATTAGTATTCAAAACACAACTTCAGTCTGAGGAGTTGTGTCTTTTCTAATTCTGGAATGTTATTTTTCAAATATTGCTTCTCCACAATCTTCTGAGATTCTCCTCAGAGCATGTCATAGCTTTTTAATCCTCCTCCAAGTTCTGCAATACCTTCCTATTTTTTTTCTCTGTATGCAAGGCTCTGGCTGAATTTCTCAGTACTTATTCTGTAATTCATCAGTTCTCTACCTCTGTCTAATCTGGGTGTAATCGTATCTTCTGAGTTTTTTTTTTTTTTCAAGGACCGTATTTTTCACTTCCAAGATTTCTAATTGGTTGTTCTTTTTTTTTTGCCTCTTCTGTTTTGTTCATAATTCTGTGTATCTTCATTTCCCTCCTGTGTTTCCTAAGCATACTTTAGTTTTTATCAGACTGTTCTATGAAATCAATTTCCTCTGAAGTGAATTCTAAATATGACCTGGATAACTTTCTGTTCAGAAAATACAGCTCCTATGAAGGTGCTCGGTGCTCCTGGCCTCACCTCCCATCTGTATGGATCTCTGTGAACAGCTGTCACCCCAAAGTGCCCGAATTCCCAGGGGCTGCTGCCTAGTTTGTATACCAAGGTTTTCAGCCCTTCTCTCCAAACCCTGTTTGCTGCATTTTTAGTCATGGGAGTCGTTTTCCTTCAAGTCTGGCAATGCCCCTTCACTCTTCTGTCTCAGTACTCTTGACTGTGGCTCATGTACTGAGTTTATCCTGTGGGTGGAGATGATGTATCAAATGTATTGTGTCAACTTGACTAATCATTTTTTAAACAGCTACTAAAACTCCATAGCACCCAAACACTCCCAGGCATCTCTGGTAAACAGCATATGCTTAAATTTAGTATTTTTACTCACTCTCACAATATTTGTTTTCAGTTGGAGCATTTGTCTATTTATATTACACATAGATTTATATCTACCATTATCCACTATTTGTCTCCTTCGTTCTTTACTCATTTTTTTGCCTTACTTCAACGTGCCAACAAAGTTCAATGAGAAGCAGAGTGCTGAGATGGAGCTGGGGTGCAAGAGTTTATGGGGGCTTGTTACGGGTTCCCTTTGTTCTCCTCAGTTCTTGTCCCTGCCAAAACAAAGAATTGAAAGGCAGAGACACAATAGTACAGCAGGGGAAACTTTTATTTGAATACCTTCCAAGAGAAGAGCGGGCCAGAGTCAAGGTAGACAAAGGCCTCGATCTGTTATGGGGGAGGCCTATATATTCCATTCTGGCCAGGAGGTGCCTCTTTGACTGACAAGGTGGGGTTATTTGATTGACAGGTCTACCTGTGTAGACATCCCTCTCAGGGTGCACGTCTTTTCTCATGATGAGGTGTGTTTTGGGCAATTCTTAGCTCTGTTCGGTTGTGCCCATGTTGGGATTTGGTTGGGGAGGAAGTTATCTCCCTGCAGAGCCTTGGCTGTCTTCACACAGGGCTCCTTACCTGGGCAATTTGGGCAGCCTTTCCTTTGAACCTCGTCTTCCCCTTTTCTGGTTGCTCCTGTCTATCTTTCTGACATTAACAGGTGTTAACAGGATTAACACCATGTAAGGAAAGGGGAGGAAGTAGGACTGGATAGGGGGGCTGTCAAACCATGACTCAGGTCTGGTAAAGCTTCCCAGCCCCATAAGGCATTTCAGAATGATGATTGCCCAGTATTACGAATACCAGATCACTGTGTCGTGCACCCGACACCAACGCTATGTCAGTTGTACCTCAGTAAGTTTTTTTAAAGGAAAGATTGCCAAGTAGAACAGTTCCATATTGGACTGAAATGGCTAAGCCCACATACCACCTCTGGCTCACCACTGAAGGTCGGGTGGCACCCTGATAAAAACCTGACTGTGGGTCCACCACCTCGCTCCATGTGTCTCCACTGTGAAGCTCAGTCAGCCCTTCAAGGAACTAACAGCTGGAGACTGTCACCGAATCACATTTTGCAGTTGTCATCCTTTCTTGAAGAAGCCACGGACTCAGCCGTTCCTGTTCCTTGTGCTGCATGGATCGCCTTGGGAAGCATCTCCTTCCAGGCCTTTTGTGTGGGAAACTTGGAAAGCAAAAAAGGAGGCTGAACTACAGCCCCATCACTGCAGTGGTCGGGGGCCACAACGGTCCCCGTCATCCCCCTCCTTCACTATGCACTCCACACTCCCCTACTCAACTACCAGCTTTCTTTTATCATCTCTATTGAAAAGTAACACATCTATCGAAGGCAACCTCTCTCTCAGCCGCTTTTAGATTTTCTTGTGGTTTTAGACATTGCTAGTTATTGTTCTCTGCATTTATCCTCCTTGGCATTCATAAAGTTTCTTGAATCTGTAGTGTAATGTTCTTGGGTTTTGGAAAATTCCTGTTGTAGTCTCTTCTGTACTCTGTCCTTCCCTTTCTGGGACTCCAGATACACGTATGCTGTATTTTTTACTTTTTCCTACATTTCTCTTAGGTGATTTTCTGAATCTTCCATTCTTTTCCTCTCCATACTTGGGAGGGTGTCAAGCTTCCTTCATAGCTCTTAACAACCCCAAACTTTTGACTTCACTGCCCTATAAGACTGCTGCAAGCTCTGAACCTTTCTGACAGGCCTCGTGTCACACCATCACAGGAAGAGTGGCGCTGAGTCCCAGGTTTTCTTCAGTGCATTTCCTTTCGCCCTAGGATTGGCCCTTGGAGCACCTGCAGCCTTGTTTGCTCTCCAGTACCTTCACACTTAACTTTCAAACTTCTGTTGTTGGCAGGATATTTAATCTGATAAAACCACTCTTAACAGCTGGGAACAGAAGCCCCTTTCCTTGCATTTCTAAGAATTATGTTCGGCTGCTATATTTAGTTGGAAGCAGTCTCTTAACCATACACAATGCTTTCAACTTTAAATTCTGCTTTGCCTGATATATTTTTTTGTTCGCTTCCCTTGATTTTTCTATTTTCAGTTTTTGCAACTTTTATGACTTTCACGTAAACTACGTATTACTGGGCTTTATTTTCAACCCATCTGACAATCTGTCTTTTAAAAAAGAGCTAGATTTAGTGTAACTTACATCTTTTAGTTTTCTTTGTTTTGGAGAGTGGCTAGGGGAAACCTATTTCTCTGCACCCCAAAGTTAGTAAGTGAGAAGTAGGACTTGGGAGGCACATGGAGAAAATCTAATTAGAAAGTCTAGCTTGAGATATGTGGCTATATGGGCTTGCTAATTAATACCTCACTCCTCAGAACTACATACCTAATGACTGGCACAGCTGGACAACCACAGGTCTTGTCCAGAGGGACACACAGCTTACACACAGACCACAGCCCAGAGCATGCACCTCTGGAGGCCACACATGCCACAAGTGAGCATGGGAGGTGCTGAAGCAAAAATACAGATCCTCTCCAAATTAATCAGATAAACACTCTAACCTACCCACGTGGAGATGAGGTAGAGAGAGGCCAAGGGTGGTACTCTAGCATTAAGATCCCACAGAGAAGCATGTGGCCAGGAGGAAGGACAATTACGTCTATTACTCAGTGGTTGACCCTTTAGCCCATTAGACTTAACCATTCAGCCCTGGTCCACCATGGGCGTGGCAGTCCCCCAGGGGAAGGAGAGCAGAGGTGGGACAGCTCTGCTCCACCCCCACTGCCACTCCCTCAATGCAAAGAGCTGCCCCTTGAGTTTCTTCTGTGATAAGAGGTGGGTTGGAGTTCCAGTGAAGACAATAAATACTGCTCCCTTCAAACCCTGTGAAGCACCCCTCTGGGAAGTAAGACACAGCTGACAAATTGATTCAAAATATTTGTTTTATTAATGAACCTGTCTTGAAGAACATGGTTTGGGTATTTCCTAATACTTGATCTCTGGGTTAAGACAATTACCCTCCTGGTCACAAGCAGCCCTGAACAAATGGCGATCTCTCCCCGGACAAGGACAAAAAGCTGTCTACACGGAAAGGGTAATCCAGATGTATCTTCTCCATGGGCAGGCAAATCCTGGCTATGGCCTAGAAAACACTACCCTAAGCCTGCTCAGATCCTACTCCCAAATCCGCCAGGACTGCCTCTTCTCTTTTGCTGGGAGGAATGGCAATTTCCTGACAACCATGTGGCATGAGGAATATGTCCCAATGTTTTATTTTTCTCCCTTTCCTTATCTTTTAAAAATATTAAGGTACAAATTACAAAATGCATAGGTTTTAAAACTGTAGCGTCCAGTGAGTTTTGACAAATGTGTATACTCAAGTCACCACCACCACAAACACGATGGATTTCCACTACCCAGGAAGTTTCCTTGTGCCCCTTAACAGCTGAGCCCTCACTCTGCCCCTTCAGGAGCAAACCTTGCCCTGACGCCCAGCAGCATCAATCAAGTTTGGCCAGCTCCATAGCTTCCTGCAGACAGTGAGGGGGCTTTGACACCTTGCTCCAGTAGCTCAACCTGCTCCCTGACGTTCATATGTATGTTGCATTTATCAGTTAATTCCTGTTTATTGTTGAGTGGTAGTCCACTCTGTTAACATACCTGCTTATCCATTTTCCTATCGTTGACATGTTTTTTATTTTGTCATTATGAATAAAGCAACAGTAAACATCCTTGTCTATCTTTTGTGGATGTATATTTTCATTTATCCTGGGTATCTATATTGTTAAGTCTTAAGGCATAAGTATAACTAATTAAAAAACACAAAAAACTTGCCCAACCAGTTTTCCAAATTGGAAATACCACTTTCAATGGGAATGTATGAGTCCTAACAGGTCCACATTCTCATCGGCATTTGGCATTGCAGGTCTTCTTAATTCCAGCCTTTCTGACAGATGGGAAACTGGGTCCTTTGGTGGTTTTGATGGCCAGTATTCTCTCATGACTGATGACACTGAGCAACTTTCACGTTTTTGGTCACTCATACAGCTTTGTGATGACTTCAAGTCTCTTGCCTTGTCGTTAAATTGGGTTTTTCATCGTAGTTTTGATTTGCATTTTTCTGTCTTTGAGTCTTTTGTCAGGACAGAGATTATTATTTCCTTCCTGGCAGTCCATGGCCTGTTCATTTTGAAGAGCAAAAGATCTAAATTTTGATGAAAGCCCAAGTTTTTTTCTTCTGTGATTAATCTGTACTTTATCCTAAGAAACCTTTGCCCATTCCAAAGCTCTTTGTTTTCTTCTAGATATTAACTGCTTAATCTTTATACCTAAGATCTATTTAGGATTATTTTTTATGTATGGTGTACAGTAATTTAAGAGTCTGGGTTCATTTCTTTCCATACCAATATCCATTTGCTGGTCACTGGCTGAAAACTTTCCTTTCTTCACGTAATTGCCTGGCACTGTTGTTGAAAATCAATTTGTGGGCCTACTTCTGAATCCTCTTCCACTTCACTGATCTATTTCGGGGGGGGTTGGCAAACTTTTCTGTAAAAGGCCAGCCAGTATGTATTTCAGGGTTCGTAGGCCATATGGTCTCTATTGCAACTATTCAGCTCTGCATGAGAGCAGCCAATTGGGGGTTGGTCCAGGTAGAAGTGGGGGCAGTCCCACAAGTCACTCAAAAGTCTACTCCTGTTAGTTTATCAAATTTAACTGGCACATACACGTCGGCCTGTGTCAGAGCTCTTCTGCATACTATTCATCAATCTTTGTCTGCTGCTATGCCTGTAACACATTTATTGCACCTCTGGCTGCTGAACATGCAATGCACTGGTCTCTATGCACTGCTCTACTTTGAAATCCGATTGTCAAAATCTAAGCAAAAAATACCAGAACGATTTGATTGGGAATGTGCTATAACAGTAACAGCTAA
>JAQQAC010006904.1:3553918-3570390 GCA_029783875.1 Phataginus tricuspis | reverse complement strand
GAGCTGGCACGTGGGATGTAGATTCCTTGAAACAGAGAACTGATGGCCATCTGAACGGGAGGAGAATTGGAAACAAGCAACTGTCATGTGGCAGCATGTCCTCACCACCACCATGACACCTGAGAAATAGCAGGTGGAGGATGAATAAACCATCTGAAGACGAGTCTACAGGGGGAGACGGCACATCTGTGTCAGGCACTGCTTGCTCTGGGCATTCGGGTCACAGTGGTAGGTGCAAAGAGCGCCTGACCCTGTGGCTGGTGTCCTCTTGGCTCTGTGTGGCTCAGCCTCCCTTGCTCGGGATAAGATATACGGCGTCAGAGCCAATGTCAGGAAGTGTGGCCCACCACACATCACCAGCGGGCCTCTCATTATAGTCCCCACATCCTGGCTCGCTGCTAAAGCCCAAGCAAGGTACAAGAGATTGCTAGAAACAAAGAATCAGGCTTTATTTTTGTTGTTATTTTTAATACAGGTATTGTACTGTAGACATCTGTTAGTCTCACAATTCAGTATGGCCAATATACAGAACCGAAGGTGGAAACTAAGCCAGTGTCCTTGCTCCTGGTCCTTGCTGGCTTCCTCCACCCCAACAGATGATGTTCTGTCCACGTGTCCTTTCCCTGCCACACAAGACAAGCAACGCAAAACACTACCCCAAAGAAAATTCCCCAACGCTCTTTGACCAGCAGAAGGTGGGATGAAGTAAGACACCGTTAACTTGGATGGAGAAGCCTACCAAACCCACACGAACGGAGGAGGCGCGGGCCACCCCTGGAGCCACGCCCTGGCGGCGGCTGGCAAATCCCTCCCCGGGTGAGACATGAGTGCATCACCCAGCAGCAGTCCCCGAGGTCCTGTGCCGTTCAGTCAGCATCCAAGACGAGCAAGAGGAGCCTGTCCCCCGACAGTGCCAGGTCCCAGAGGAGGACCCCGAGGACAGTCTCTTCTGAGGAGCTCACACAGAAAGGGTTCCTGAGGAGGCGTGCAGAGGCCAAGCGCGGCACCCCGGCCAGCTGTCCCAGGGTGCACTGCTGACTCCGCCGGCCTCAAGTGCGAGGTCTGCCGTGGTAAACCTCACAGAGTTTCTATACCATTTACAATGGAAAAGTAAATAAGAAATAAGGCATTAGACATCTGATTTTTTTATTTCCATATGCAATGTCATGGTTAGGCACGCTGCTTGGGATGCTACTTCTAAAAAAATCGTTGGCCATTTTTCAGAATATCCTTTTGGTTTTAAATACTGGTCAGGAAAAACAAATGATGTAAAAATACATGAATAATTTTCTATTACAGAAATGAAAAACTGATTTGCATCTAAAAGTGCAAGAGGTGAAGTCATTTAAACCCTTTCACCAGACAATATGGCAATACACAATATATTGCTTCAGCTGTTTGAGAAGGCTGTGATGTATCTTTATATTGACATAGAAAATTATAAATTACATTGAATTAGTATCCATAATCACTATATATATACACAAACCAGTTCTAAAAAAAATACACTGGTTTAGAATTTACGAGTGAAAACCTCACAAGGTACAGTAAAACAATGGACATGCTTCGGTGCCAATCTCGATTTCTAGCTGTAACACTAGCCTGCAGAAAAACGGGCTCCAATTCCATCAGCAGCACGAACATTTCCCCACTGACTTGCCTAATGTGACTTACGTTGTTAAGTATGCAGACTGCTCTGAAATGTTCATTGGTGACACTTGATAAAAAGGTAAATTTTGTTGAATGGGTTAAAAGGCAGATGAACTACCAAAACAAAACAAAAACAAGAACAAGAAACAAAAAAACCCAAACCACAAGCCATGTACACTCCAGATATTCTAGTGTTTCACCTGTAGGAATAATCATTTCAAGCAAACAAGACTTTTAACAGAACATTATGGCTTTACAATGACATCATTTTATCAACTAAGTTGCAGCAATAAATACTTAATCTCTACCAATAGACTTACATTTTTTGATCCGTTTAAAACAATACAGAAAACAGTTACTAATCAAAAACTGGTTATAAAAAGAACACCAAATATTTCTTATTCGAAACCACCTTTGTAAGTCAGAACACCCAATAGAACACTTCGAGGGCATGTCAATCCTCTAACTCCTTGCCAATCTGGAAGAGAAACGGATTCAGAATTTTGTACAAGGTGAAAAATGTATGAAAACTGCCTAATACTTTGGTCACACTAATAATTGTCAAATAGTTATGTTCCAAATACAATAGATCTGTGTATTCACTTTTATAAAACTATTCTTACAGCCATTTTAACTATAGCATTACTACTATTATTACCTGGGCAGCAAGATCTTTTTCACAGGCTACCCATTATTTAGAACAATATAATATAAACATACGCAAAAATTCTTGGTATTTGTCAATGTGCAATATTTCACACTTCTGAATTTCTCTGTACAATGATTTAGAATCTGAATATAAAGGTTGCTGGTCCTGATCCCTCGCAGAGTGTGTGCAGCATGGCGGCCCGGCCGGCTGCAGGCGAGGCCTCCTGAGCCCCTGAACGGTGGCGGCCTGCGGTCCACAGTGGCAGCCACTTGTCATACAGGGCCATTAACTGACGTGTCACCTGGCAGTCCTGGCTGGCCAGTCCTAGAGTAAGAGACACACATCTGAGGCACTTCAAGCAGAAACGTAAGACAGAAAATTAACTTTGCTTAGCTCCTTGAGAGCGGAGAACATTCATCTGAACACTGTGCAGTGCCTAACGCAACGCCTGGCACTTAGTAGTAACCTGATGAACTGCTTCACAAATGAATTTATCTAAAGCGCCAATGAATCTAACTGAATAGCATCTAAGCTTCATCTGGGGCTTTGGCTGTTGAGCCATTCAGCAAGGGCTATAAAAGCAGGGGCCCATGAAGCCACCCACCTCACTTCCTAGGAGCCCAGGTATAGATAGGTCAGTGGTTTTTAAATGGTTTCTCCTGGAGCCTTCTGGAGCTATATGCTTATCCTTCCTTCAAAACAGCTTTTTATCTGTTCTGTATATTGGAATCTACATAAAGGTTAACTTGAAAGATGACTCTGCTACTGAGAGAGGGCAATGAAAAGAAAAAGTTTGTGAACAGGACCCACTGTTGACAACAAAGGTGCCCACTGTAACAGATGGGCTCCCTTAGCAAGTATTAGGGGGAAAGTTGGCAGGGAGGGCATGGTGGGACAAAGTAGTGATGGAATATACAAATCCCACCATCCAGCCAAAATTACAACCTGGACACAGAGGATGTTCTTGACAGTGCTACCCAAATTTTATGAGGTAGACATAGAGCATACTTCATATGGGAAGCATACAAGTCCTTTTGAACCAGCATTCAAAATCTGCAAACAGAACACTTCAGATACCTGCTGTCATAACAGAGAACCAGGAAATTGGCTACACACACACACCACACTCTACTTACATTTGGTGATGTCTCCATACATCACAGAGACATGGGACCCAAGAGCTCTGGAACCACACATAACCGGCACATATCTTGCCTTTAGCACTTACAAGCTGTGTGATCTTAAGTAAATTTCTTAACTTCTCTCAGTTCAGTTTTATCCCCTGTAACAGGGGGACAATGATCCCCCACAGGGGTTAGTAAGTATTTAAGGTGTGCAAAGTGCTGGGCACACCGGCTAGCACAGATACCTTACATGCTTGATAAACTGTAGTTAAAAATAAAATTTTGTGGCCATGTGCATCTTTACGTGCAACAGTGCACACACACCTGTCAATCCAAAGGATCTCAGCTACTCGGTTGTGACAGGAACCACGTGGAGAAGACTGCCAAGGAAAAGCCCCAAATGACTATCTTTACCTTCAGCACTGCCATGAACTGTTTTTGACAATTGAAGCAGTCAGACCACTTTGCCTTGCCCTGACTGCAGCTCAAATGTCCCCTTCCCTGAGGCCTTTCCCCACGCCCCTAAGATGACCGCCTCCCAACCAGCTGTACTTGCTCCTCAGGAGCACCTCTTTCCACATGCCCCTACTTCACCTGTGCGTCTGTTTTGCTACTGCTTCATCACCAGGCCTGGACCTGTGGCTGCTACACTCAAGTGTGTGTTGGACAGAGGGAGGACAGACGGACAGATGCAGGGAGAACATGGTGCTCCCTCCCTCCTCTGCCATTCACTCCCCCCGACCATTTAGTCCTGCAGGCTGAGAAGGCAGAGCTCTTCCCGCCAGATGTTTCTAGGCAGCGAGAAGAGCAAGTCTGCCCTGGAGACAAACAATCCCACACCCCAGAGAGCCAAGGAAATGGCCTCGTATCCCCCTGCACCTTTCAGGCCAGAGAAACCAAGAACAGACTCCTGAACAACTATTCCAAATGGGGACAGATTCAGATCATTCTGCCTTCCAGACTGCTATCAACAGAAAGGAAATGTACAGGTGGACATAAGGGAGATGACATAACTGATTAGGAGTTAGACCTACAAAGGACCTTTTAGAAAAACATACATTGTAAACCCCAGGTGAAAAAGATGATACGCCCAAACCCTTAGAAACACAGCTGGGTTCCCCCAAAGCTGGAATGTCACCAGCCATTCCTCCCAAAGCCTGCACTAGAGCTAAGCATGCTCCAACAGTAAAACAAAAGAGAACAAAAAACCCCAAAGCAAACCTCTTATTCTGGATGAAATTTCCACGAAACAAAAGCAATACAGAATGTACAGGTTTGCTGACTGGTGAACACAGAGTGCCCCCTGCTGGTTCCCACTGGTTAGGTCACCCCCTAAAATGTCTAGAAGATTTGCGGGGTGGGGGTTGGTGAGGGGAAGAAGTACTTCTCTAAAATGGCTTTAAAGGTTCCTTTATTCTTTATGGAAGGAATATACAGACTTACATACATTTAACAAAAAAAATGAACTCTACAAAGTGCTGAGCCAAGTTCCCTGTGGCGCAAGGGCAAAGCCTCATCTTCTCCCGTGAGCTGGGGCCCAGGCCAGCCTACCCTTCAGACCACCGGTTCAGCCTAAGCAAAACACAGCTAGAAAGAAGACATCACATCCCAAATCACTCAGCTCTGGCAGTGGCATATCATACTTAATCAAAACAAGGTGAAACTCTGCAAAAGCCTGAACAGGGGGTCACCTAAGACGCAAGAATATCTAGCTACATATGTGACAGGGTCTCCAGGAAAAGTTCTCCCAGCGTCCAAAGGGCGTGCCTGGGGAAACGAGCATCAGGAACTGCTTGTACCTGGTGGCTGGGTGACTTTTCAGGGCCCCTGACAATGTGGCTGCCACAGCCAAGGGACCCCAATCCTGAAGGGTATCAGCTCAATTTAGCACCCCTTCTCAGAAAGGGTGGGGGCAACACCAGCATCAGAGACCCTTCCATTCCCAGTCATTTCTCAAAGAGCCAGTGAGGGTACTGAATCTCCAAACCCAGTCAGTTTTCAGCTTCTGGGTAAAGGGATAAAGTGCTGCTTCTAAGTTCTCAGCTCAGTCACCCTGATTACATAAGATGGAGAAAATGCTACTGTGCTGAGTAAGTTACCAAATCCTTAAGGACAGCTGTGTGACCCCCTACCCCTACCCCTCCAGCCCCCAAGACACTAACTTCCCTCCCATCTCCCAGGAGACAACAGCAAAAGCCAGAGCAGGGCCTGGGCAGGAGCTGAGGTGGCGGGCAGTTACCTCTGCTCTGCACTACTGCTGGGGGGCCGGGGGCCTGTGGACTTCACCTCTGCCGCTTCAGGGATCTCCTCCACGTCTTTACAAGCAGCATCCTGAGAGGTAGACACTTTTCCTTCCTCGCTGCAGTAGAGAGATGACAGGCAGCATCAGATACCGCAGGCACCAGCACGCAGAGGAGGAGGGTACATGCGGGTGGCTCTGGGATCATGACTGCAGGGCGTCACAGCCCTGGGGCCGAGCATGCTCAGGTGAGGGGCCACAGGCAGTGACTGGGAAAGCATGGGAGGAAAGGATCACACACAGGGGGAGCCAAAAGGGGCGATGCGATGCAGCTGGTGTCTGGCAAAGGACGGTCCCGCACCACTGTACGTACCGATAGGATTTCAACACTCTGAAGCCAAGTGTGCAAAACAGAAAAAGAAATGTACAAGAGTTTCAGAATACCCCTACAAATGAGGAATTTGGGGGATAACATGCCCATGACCACACTAAAGAAAACTGCAGACTTGGTGAAGGTGTCAAATGAACCTGTTTGAAGGAACGAGCCTTTGGTTAAACTGTTTTGCTCTCAGGGCTGAGCCCACTGTCTACACCGTCAGCAGGACAGACCCCCATGAGCCTGCTGGATAATGTCCCATGAGCAGGGTGCCACAAGGCCTGAGCCAGGATTGACTTTCTCGAATTGCCACCTGACAAGGTGGAAAAGTACCCACACCAGGAAGGAAGAGGGCCAAGGACAGCAGGCAGAACGGGTGAAATGGCTCCTGAGGGCCCGAGGGCAGCAAAACTGACACAGAAGGGCTGCTTTCCCCTCACACGGCTCTTGGCAGAGAGAAAACTGGCCCTAGAGGCTGTCTGCAGGCTGGACATTCCGACTGCTGCCTGCTCTGCCTGGATTTCCCGCGTTGACACACCAGGAGAGGTTGGGGCCTGTGCTGAATTTGCTTACGAAAAACCTAATTTTAGGATGATTTCTCAGGTGCCTTTCAGATGAATTACAGGCAACTGATGAAGTGGAAAATGAACTGAAGGGTAAAGATGTGCCGACAATCCGAGTCACCTGGTTCATCACTCCTCCTCCTCCTCCCCACTCTCCCCTCCCTGCCCACCAGGTGGCCACCTGATGCCCTCAATATTACTACTTTGACTCTTAGAGTCACTAGCTCTCTGAGCTGAGTCACAGCTGGCACTGTGGCGCACACCTCAGGGTGCCGGCCTAACCCAGCACTGTCTGGCAGACCCACCTGAGGCTGCTGGCCGTGGCACAGTACCCCATGGCGCACCCGTCCCCACTCTGCCTGGCTTCCCAGCAACCCCCACCAACTGCCCTCTTCCTCCATGCCCTCTGCGAAAAATGCCACAACGAACACAACCGTCCGTGGCCCCAGTGGACCTGCTGGGCATTTCTCAGCGCTTTATACCAGAGTAGACAATACTGGCAACCTCCTGATCCTCAAGGAAGCCCTTGCTATTGTCCATGATGGCTGCCCGTCTGCATCCCCACTGGCAGGGCAGCAGGGCCCCTGTCCACACTCGGCACCAGCCACCTCTCTGATCCCCACTAGTCTAGTAAGAGGTGGCTCATTAACAAGTAAGTTTCAAGCACCTCTCACTTTTGTAGGCCTTTTGCGTTTCCTTGTCTGTAAATGGACTATTGATATGTTCTGCTCATTTTCTGACTTGGGTTTTTTTATCTTCTCCTTATTGGTTTATAGGAATTTCCTGGATATCAAAAGTTAGTTCCTTGTTGATTTAAGTACAGAAACCTCTTTGCCCCTCAATCTGTGCCATGTGTCTTTTAATTCTGCCTATAGAACTTTATCGACCAGAAGCTCTTAACTTTGATGTGATCCAGTTCTATTCTTTCCATTAGGGTTTATGCTTCTGATGTTGTTTTATTCTTAGAAAGAAGTCCTTTTCTGCCCACAAGACTGAAGATACACTGCATTTTCTTTTAACTACCATAAGACTCTGGCCACATCCTGTAGCTCTTGTGCCTCATTTTTCTCACGTGGAAAGTGGGGCAATAACCACTGTACTTACCATATGGGGTCCCTGAGGGAAATAAATGAGTCAATACTGAGTGTTTGGAGAGCAGCACCCAGCACACACGCTCCTGTCCTGTCCTTCAGTCTCTACTCTGCCCAGAGGACCTTCGCACGGACAGCCGGTTCCCCCATTCCCTCGTGGGAGCCAGCCTCCCCACCCACCACCCACTTGCCATCCCTGTTGTCACTGAGCTGTCTCTTTCATCACACTGGCCCCTGTAAACTATTTGTGTGCTAACCACACAGTTTTAATTATTCTGACTTTGCAGTATGACCCAACATCTGCCAGGACAAGCCTCTTATTTAATCTTCCTTATGGTTCTCTAAGCAATCTGGGAGCCTTTATTATGCCACATACACATTACAGTATATTTATCAAGTGCCTTTAAAAAATCCAGCTTAAATTCTGATTAGACTGCATTAAACTTAAACATCAATTTGGTGATGGCAGCCGTCTCTGCAGCACCGAGCTGTCCCTTCACAACATATGGTGGCCTCCACTCGTCCAGGCCTGCTGCTATGGCTGCTTCCCTCGGCACTCTTACACTTTCTCTACAGGTATTTGGGTTAAGATAATTCCTGAACAACTTATAGTTTGATGCATTTTGTGACTGGTACTCTGCCTTTTGTTAGACATCCTGGTTGCTTACTACTGATGTACAGGAAGGCTACTGAGTATTAATAATGATCTCTTACCCAGAAGCTTTGCTGAACTTATTAGTTACAAAAGTTTGCTCCTGATGTGGCTGTAGCCGATCATTTGTATCTGCAAATAATAACACGTGGATCATTTCCCGCCGGTCTTTACCGACACCTCTCGTTCTTTCTTTTCTCACAGCGCTGCTCAGGAGTGACTGTGCCTACGTGCGGCAGTGGTCACGGGCTTGCATCCTTATTTGTTCCCTACCTTCAAGTGCATGCACCTAAAATTCCATTAACTATAATTTCTGCTGCAGTATTTTGGCACTGAACTTCTATTTTTACCAAGTTAAGGAAACCCACTTTTACTCCTGCATGCTCAGTTTTAATCATATACAGGTATGGAACTTTACTGAAAGCTTCATCAAAAATATCAAATGATTTCCTTTCAGTCTTTTAATGAATGGTGAATTATGCTGCCATATGTTCCTGATGGTGAACCACCTGTGAAGCCCAGGGATCAACTCTTAACTGATCATTATGAATTACTTTTAATATGCTGTTGGATTCAGTTAGCAAATACTTTCTATAGGATTTTGCAATTAGTTGATCATTTTCTATAATTATCCTTCTCTGGTTTTGGAATTAAGATTTTGCTGCCTTGTAAAAAGATCCAGGCACTTTTTGCACTCTTCCTATTTTCTGCAGCTACTTAAGATAGGAATGAGTGGACTCCAATGCATGGAATAGCACTAAATCCTTACTGCAACCTGCACATCCCATTTCCTTGTGAGGCCACTTCCTCTGGTGTGGGTTTGCTCCTTGTTTGCCTCCACACATAATGGCTTATTAGCATCCTTTGTCATCTTTAAAATTATTAGATTGTCTGTCTCTTTCTTACAGATATGAGGCCCTTGCTCTGTCCTGCTATGGACTCTTTCTTTGCTGGTTATACCTTGTATTTTCATTTTATTATGTCTTTTGGAATACCAGAAATTAAATAAAGTCAGACTTATCAATCTTCTTTTCTGGTTTGGCTTTTTTATAGTAGAAAAATCCTTAACCTCCAAATTACAAAGATACTCTCTTATGTTGTTTTCTGAAAGCTGTGTAGTTTTCCCTTTCATATTTATACTGAGACAAAGATTTTTTTTCCCTCTACAATTTATACTATTTATAAGTCCATTTTTCCCTCACTAAATTAAATGTCATTCTAACATGTATCAAGGTCATGGAAGTGAATGGGGCTCTATTTGTGTAACTGCTAAAGGTGTATCATCCCAGTAACAGCTCTGAGAGTTACGTCCTGGCAATAATCTGGTGACACCCAATGATCTGGTCTTCTTAATGAGTATTGCCATTAGTTCCTCAATTTCCATGAAAACCCCAATTGGGAGTTTGATGAGAAATGCATTAATTTTACAGACAAGAAATGCCACGTATATCCTCCCCTTAACAAACATGGCACATTTCCCTATTTATTTAGGTCTTTATTTTATCTTTCCATCTTAGTTATCTCACACAGAAGGATTATCATTTTAATAAAAAAAAAAAGTGGTGGTACACACAGGACCTCGTGTGTTGGTTTGTAAGGTGCAACTGATGTGTGTGTCCAATAAGCCTGGTTCACTTCTCCTATTAATTCTAGTATTTGCAGATTCAATTGGAAAATTTTAGGTAGAAAATCATAACCTATCAACAATTACTATTTTGTTGCTTTGACATCTTTGTATGTTGCAGTTTTTATTTTATGCTGTATTATGTAAGACCACCAGCACAGGACTGACGAGAAGCAGCAGCTATAGGTCTTACTGTTTGGGTCACATGGTTAGAGGAATTTCTAACACTTCACTGCTAAGAATAAAGTCTTCTGTAGATTTTCAGTGGACACTTTTATCAGTTCCAGAGAGCTACTTTCTATTCCTAGGCAAAAAGTTATTTCTATTCCTTTAGCAAACAACTCATGAACAGCTTAATTTTTATCAAACAATTTTCTCCATCCACTGCTTCCAAATGGTTTTACCTTCAGTCATCTTTACAATGATACAATATCCTCATATTCATGTGATACATTCTTGGTTATGACTTAGAAATGTTCCTGGATGTGGTTTAAGGTCTTCACTTTAAAGCCTGGTGCTCACACGCCCACATATGGCCTATAATTAGCTTTTCTCTTTCATGCTTTGTTTTGCTGTGATCTCAGCAGTGCCAGGGTCTGAGATGGTCTGTGTAACACCGCGACAAGAGCTCCAGGAGCTGACTTAGCTGCGGTCTACAAGTGCTGGTACAAGTTTTCTCATTCTTTTTTCAGTTTTAAGGTTTTAGTTTCCACTGTGATTCTTTTTTTTGACCCGTAAGTTCAGAAATGAGGTTAATTTCCAAATTAATTTTAAAGCTATCATTTTGCTACTGAATCCTAAGGCTGCACTGTGTCTGGAGACAATGATCTGCATGATGCTGAACCTTTGGTTTTGATGGGCTGAGCTCTGCAGCCTGAATACAAGTCAATTTCTACTATGACTCAAGATTGTCATTTTTTTAAATGCATGTATTTTGGACCCACTAGACTTAAACTATAGTCTTCTGAATACTATGGGGGGAGAGGGGTTACTGAGGGAACCAAAACTCGCCAACTCCTCATTAAAACTGACAGAGGTTCCAGAAAGATTCAGGCTAACATCTGAGACCACATGCGAATCAAATTAAAGATGTTACTACCAGAGGTTTTCTCCCCTACTGCCCTCCCAACTATCTGCAGCTGCAGTGCGATCTGCCCGTTTACCTTTTGAAGACCGCAGTTTCCGTCTTGGCATCTACAGTGAGGCTGAGTGTTTCCTTCCTGCCGCCATTCATCACTGTCTCAGTTACCTTGTCTGTGCTCTCTGCATCCTCCTCTCCATCAGAGCTGGCTTCCATGGCCACACTGCCTGGTGCTGAAAAAAGCACACAGCAGACGGTCCCACAGACCACCACCAAAGAACAATGTCACCCACCTTCCGTGCAGACCCAGTCACCCCATGTCACATCTACTGCTTGGAGGAGAGAAAAAAAAGTGAGGTGTTTTGCCAATTTTGCCTGGGCCAATTCTTGGTGGGCACAGACTTCTTACAACTGCTCACTAGAGATGCACCAAAACTTTTCTCCTTAGCACAGGCCCAGTGGGCCACCACAGCTTCCCCAGCAGCTTCCCTCTTCCTGAGGCCCTCCACAGCTAGGGTAGAGCGGCCTCCACCCACCAAGACCCCAGAGTACCTCACTCCCAGCCTGTCCACTGTCCTGTCCTCACCATCCTTCCCCCTCTCACTTGTCCCACTTGGTATTTCCTTTTTTTTAAAATTTATTTTGGTATAATTAATCTACAATTACATGTGCAATGTTATGGTTATTAAACTACCCCCTTCATCAGGTCCCCGCCACCAACCCCATTACAGTCACTGTCTCAGCGTAGTGAGATGCTATAGAATCACTACTTGTCTTCTCTGAGTTGTACAGCCCTCCCTGTGCCCCCGCTACCTTACGTCTGCTAATCATAATACCCCTTTTACCCTCTTATCCCTCCCTTCCCACCCATCTTCCCCAGTCCCTTTCTCTTTGGTAACTATTAGCCCGTTCTTGGGTTCTGTGAGTCTGCTGCTGTTTTGTTTCTTCAGCTTTTTTCTTTGTTCTTATACTCCACATATGAGTGAAATCATTGATACTTGTCTTTTTCAGCTTAGCTTATTTCACTGAGCATAATACCCTCTAACTCCATCCATGCTGTTGCAAATGGTAGGATCTGTTTTCTTCTTATGGCTGAATAATATTCCATTGTGTATATGTACCACATCTTCTTTATCCATTCATCTACTGATGGACACTTAGGTTGCTTCCATTTCTTGGCTATTGTAAATAGTGCTGCGATAAACATAGGGGTGCATATGTCTTTTTCAAACTGGGCTGCTGCATTCTTAGGGTAAATTCCTAGGAGTGGGATTTCTGGGTCAAATGGTATTTCTGTTTTGAGTTTTTTTTTTTTTGAGGAACCTCCATACTGCTTTCCACAATGGTTGAACTAATTTGCATTCCCACCAGCAGTGTAGTACGGTTCCCTTTTCTCCACATCCTCACCAACATTTGTTGTTTGTGTTTTGGATGTTGGCCATCCTCCCTGGTGTGAGGTGATACCTCATTGTGGTTTTAATCTGCATTTCTCTGATGATTAGCGATGTGGAGCATCTTTTCATGTGCCTGTTGGCCATCTGAATTTCTTCTTTGGAGAAGTGTCTATTCATGTCCTCTGTTGGTATTTCTTTTTTAAAAGTTATTTTCTTCTGGTTCCTTGTGGATTATTTCTTTGCTCTATAATAGGGAGCCACACCGATTACAAGCTTGGGCTCTGAAGTCAGACTTCCAGCATTCAAATCCCTACCTTTTCACTTGTAAGCTGGTAACCCTTGGGTAAGGCACCTAAGCTGTGCCTCTGTTTTCTTATGCACAAAATGGGGATAATTGACCCCATGCATGGAACTGCTGAGGGGAAGAATGACCAGACCAGCATCCGCTTCTGGTCTTACTATTCTCCTGGCCTCTTGGTTCTTGCACCCTCTACCCATATCCTCATTTGTTTTTCTAAGGACTTACTTATTTCTTCCCTGGACATACTACCAATTCATGACTCCCCCCCTCACTAACTTCATCCCTCTGCTCCCACCTCTCAAAGCCCTATTCAGGAGGTTGAAAACAGCCCAGGGCCTCTGCAAGGGACAGTGCACACATTTTGAGTAATAAGACAACACACTGGATACCCCTGACCACTGCAAAGAAAACAAACAGCCCCACAGCCTCAAACACGCCCAGATACACACACATGCTCCCGCAAAGTAAACTCCAAGGGACAGAAGAACAGGGCTGGCTCGGAATATACACAACTCATCTGGTTTCAGGGTACTGCAGGCTAAGGCATTCTTCCCAGGCCTGTTCCCTTTTCTGGACACTGACAGGACTGAATAACTGGTAACTTGGGTCCCTTATGCAATGTGAAGTTAAAGCTTGAACAGAATGCCCGGCCCACCGGCTGGGCACTTGGGTACCCTCTATACCCACCTTCGGGCTGCACTGCCAAAGCAGCCACACTGGGAGTTAGAGGGTCCATTGGCTCAGTGCTGGTTTCCATTTCCACTGGAGAATTACTCCTTAAGGAGTCTTTTGTACTTTTAAAAAGAGAAAATTTGGGTGTTAGCAGTGGGCAATAGCCTCTTTACCGTTATTCACAAAAACTTTTGAAAATCAGTTCCAGTTCCACTGGGGAGACATTGGCAGTTGGCTGTAGATTCCAGCAGCACATGAATCCAAGTGTGGAGGACTGCCTGAAGTATTAGCTGAGGTGGGCAGGTAAATGTTCTGCTGAAACAACAGGGCAGGAATGTGGGGACTGCTTTAAAGTTTCTGGACAGGCTCAAAATGCCCCGCCTCTCACCCTCACACTGTCACCAGGCGCCCAGGGCAGGGACAGCAGTGGTCTGCTACACAGTGTTAGCTGTGCCTACACTGCCATTTGTACAAAATTCTTTACTTCCCTTGAGCTGAACTGCCCAGAGGGCCTGGCCCTCTAAATGGTATTTAATGAGAAAGCACGACCTGTGCACAAGGGGACAGAAAGGAGCTGCTTCCTCAACATTCTCAAGTGACCCAGGGCTCTTATCCTGCAGCTACAGAAAGAGAGAAAAAAGCAAGAGGTGGAAACTTCATTGTCCTGCACTGGAGTTGAGTTAGTAAAAATAATTCCTAGTAGTTTGGAAAATATTTCCGCAAATCCCATTTTCACCTCTGAATAATGGCTTAGTGCTTTTACTAGAGCTGCTCTAAAGCAGCAAAAAGTAGGTTGCAGCTTACTCTTTGGTTTGTCTGAGACAGTAACTGCCAGCTCCAACAGTCTGCCTGCTCGCCTATCCTTTCCACTACCAGTGCCTGGGCAAAACCATCACTTGTTAGAACAGGAAACGCAATAGCCTTTCACATGGTGTGGTGGGAGATATTTTTTCAGTAGACCAAATGTGTTTAGCAGATCAAACTAGGGCTAACAAGACATGAAATCTGGTTACCACTCAAACACTGACAATACTATTCAGGAAAATTATGACATGATAGGTTGCTTTCATTGGGAATAATTTAAGTAACACAACTGACAGCCACAGCTGCCACACCCCTTAATTTATAGCACTAGACTAGCTGTAAATCCGACACGAGTTCAGCGTATCTGTTAAATGTAAGACCCATCGGGCATTTTCCCATAGTGCTCCACACACAGGTGCCTGGCAGGAACCTTGGCTCCCCCGGCCCTAGTCTCCTCAATGCTGCCTGACAGCTCAGTGGGGCCAGGAAAGCCCGGGAGATGCCACCTTGGTCAGCACTCGGCTAAGTGACTTCCTGGGGGCCACATCTTCCTGGCTGCTTTGTTCCTCACCTACCCCCTTTTCCGGTTCAGCCTGAATGAAGGGAAGGAGGAGGGTGGTCAGTCATGTAACTCATGGCTGTGTCAGTATCTCCCCCTTGCAGACTTTAATCCTGGTGAAGGTACTGCCTTCATCTCCAAAGGGCAGCAAGGTGACCGACAAGGCCGAGAGCAAACACACACTGCAGTTGTCCCGCAGGAAGGTGAGAGAGCGGGCACACGCACGCTTACCTCAGGGAAGCCGTGAACTCGGAGAAGGAAGCCCAGCCCGCCTCTTTAGTTGGCATTGGTTCCTCTGTGCTCCAGACGTCAGACCCCACAGAGTCCAAGGGAGCGCCATGGGTTGTCTCCATGGGGACATCGAAGTTGGCTGACCAGTTGGGTGCTGAAAAGAGGGAGGAATTTTGTTTTTTGACTATGTCAGTATTTAATGTTAATACAAGGTATTTTTCAGTAACAGATTCACAATGATGAAAAAGATCAGAGCTGTGGGGAATGGTATTCCACAAGCGTGGGAATGGCACAAGCAGAGGACAATCTGACATCCATCCTGTTATAACTATGCTTCCTTTGATCCCTTAGCAATTCACATTTCTAAGACTTTTTTCCCAGTGGAAGTATCACACAAGGATGTAAAGCTACACATAAAAGAATATGCTATGGACATAAACATGAGCGACTTCTTCATGAACGTATCCCCCCGGGCAAGGGAAACAAAAGCAAAAATGAACAAATGGGACTATATCAAGTTGAAAAGCTTCTGTACAGCAAAGGACACCATCAGTAGAACAAAAAGACATCCTACAATATGGGAAAATATATTCATAAATGATGTATCTGATAAGGGGTTGACATCCAAAATATACAAAGAACTCACGCACCTTAACAAACAAAAAGCAAATAACCCAATTAAGAAATGGGCACAGGACATGAATAGACACTTCTCTAAAGAAGAAATTCAGATGGCCAACAGGCACATGAAAAAATGCTCCACATCGCTAATCATCAGAGAAATGCAGATTAAAACCACAATGAGATATCACCTCACACCAGAGAGGATGGCCAACATCCAAAACACAAACAACAACAAATGTTGGCGAGGATGTGGAGAGAGGGGAACCCTCCTACATTGCTGGTGGGAATGCAAATTAGTTCAACCATTGTGGAAAGCAGTATGGAGGTTCCTCAAAAAACTCAAAATAGAAAGACCATTCGACCCAGGAATCCCACTCCTAGGAATTTACCCCAAGAATGCAGCAGCCCAGTTTCAAAAAGACAGATGCACCCCTATGTTTATTGCAGCACTATTTACAGTAGCCAAGAAATGGAAGCAACCTAAGTGCCCATCAGTAGATGAATGGATTAAGAAGATGTGGTACATATACACAATGGAATATTACGCAGCCATAAGAAAAAAGCAAATCCTACCATTTGCAACAACATGGATGGAGCTGGAGGGTATTATGCTCAGTGAAATAAGCCAGGCTGAAAAAGACAAGTACCAAATGATCTCACTCATATGTGGAGTATAAGAACAAAGAACAACAACAACAACAAAAAACTGAAGGAACAAAACAGCAGCAGACTCACAGAACCCAAGAACGGACTAATAGTTACCAAAGGGAAAGGGACTGGGGAAGAAGGGCGGGAAGGGAGGGATAAGAGGGTAAAAGGGGCATTACGATTGGCAGAC
>JAQQAC010006904.1:3488253-3553518 GCA_029783875.1 Phataginus tricuspis | reverse complement strand
GTAGTGATTCTCATCGCACTACGCTGATGGACAGTGACTGTAATAGGGTTGGTGGGGGGGACCTGATGAAGGGGGTAGTTTAATCATCACAATATTGCTCATGTAATTGTAGGTTAATGATACTAAAATAAAATAAATTGTAAAAAAAAAAAAGAATATGCTAATGTTAATTTCTGTTTTGACAATGCAAGGTTGTATTAACACTGGAAGATGGATGAAATGTATACAGCCACTCCCTGTGCAATCTTTGCAACTTTTTGTAAATCTTTCCAAACTAAAAAGTTTATTAAAAAAAAAAAGCAGTATGTTAACTGCAATAAATTGGAAACCTTAATGCTTCATAGTCCCGATCTAGTCCCACTTTATACTTTTTTAATGGACCCCCTGCAACCCACTGCAGTCAGCACAAACAAGAGGAAGTATTCCAGTGGCATAATGAGAAATACATATTTGGTCTCTGCCCCCATTCCCTCAAACCCATGGAATCTCTGAAGGGCATAGTCTTTCTGTATGCTAATGACGGACTGGTGGCTGGGGGCTCGGGAGGGGGTTGCCAGGGGAACCAACAGCTGATTAGAGGGTTGGAACTTTCAGCCATCCTCACCTCATAACCTCTCCCCCAACCTCCTAGAGGAGTGGAAGTTGAGCAAATCCCTAATGGCCAATGATTTAGTCAATTATACCTATTTAACGGGGCCTCCATTAAAACACTCAAGTGGCAAGGGTTTAGAGCTTCTGGGTTGGTGAAGAGAGGACGGCGCACCCCAAACTCTAGGAGGGCAGAATTCTAGGCTCCTGTGCCCGGGACTCTTCCGGACCATGTCCTACTCAGTACTTCATCTGGCTGCTTGTTTGTATCCTTTAAAACATACTTTGTGATGTATCAGTAATACTAAGTAAGTAGCTTTCTGGAGCTTTGTGAGCCACTCCAGCAAATAATTGAGCCCAAAGAGGTCATGGGAACTCCTGAAATACAGCAGGTTGGTCCTAAGTACCAGGGGCCCGGACTCGGCTTGGTGCCTGAAGCTGGGGGCAGTCCTGAGGGACTGAGCCCTTCCCTGTAAGGTCTGACTCTTTCCAGGTAGACAGTGTTGGAACTGAACTGTCAAGACACCCAGCTGGTACTGCAGAATTGGTCTGAGTGAGAAAACCTGCATGTTTAGTGTGGGAAGTAAAGTTTTGAGAATACAAAGAAGAGTTTTCCTATTTACTTTCTAAGTCCTGCAGACACAGGACAGATTTCAGAGGTCAAAGGGACCCCTTCCAGTTTGTGGTGGCCCTCTCCCCATACGGCAGCAGGCCGTGTCTGGAACAACCTGCAGGCCTCTGTTTAAACGTTACCTCCTCAGAGATGGGGCCCTTCAGGGTGACAGACACTAGGTTTCTTTCCGTTTGCTCTCGTCGTACACCATTCAGAACTTACACTGAATCCCCAAATCCTGCTAGGGAAAGGCTGGGTGAGGGACCCATTGTTCTTGATCAGGGATATTTTCTATTACAGCTGGGAACCTTCAGGCTGTAAGGAAGGACTGCCAGGCTGGGGAATCTGAGTGTGGCAGGGCTCCAGTGATAAGGGAGGATGCTTGAATGTTTGAATCTCAGAAGTCAACCAGCTATTTTGCCTGTATACCATATGCAAAGCTCTGGAATCATCCTGTCCAAATCAAAGTTCCACTTGACAACCAAATTAGGCTCCATAAAAATGACCTTCCCATCGTCACCATTCTGGGATATTTGGCCCCAGATTAGCTCCCCAGAATCAGTCTAGTGTTACAAGAGTGCAGGAACCCTGTGAAAGAAGCCTCAGAGGCTGGTAAGGATGGCAGAGGCTCTCAGAGCCAGGGAGAGGGGTCCTGGCCAGGAGACCGCCCCACTCAGATCCTTGCAGGTCTGGCAACAGAAAGGAAGCCTTTCCGCAGGGACAGAGCGGGAGCCAGTAGGAGCAAGGGTGAGTGTGACTTCCATCCATGATGCTCCCCCTGCCTCTCCCTGTCCCCACACCCAGTTCTAGAGCCACAACAACAGTGGCATTAAGTCACACCAAGTCACTTATACCCAGCCACTTCAAAGAACAAGATCCTAGACTATTACTCACCCTGAAAAAAGAAAGGAATCCTGTCACTTGCCACAACACAGGTAACCCTGGAAGCCATGGCTAACTGAAATAAGCCAGTCACAAAGGACTAACACTGCATGACGCCACTGGAGTCAGAGTCATGAAAACAGAAGGCAGAACGGGGCTGCTGGGGCTGCTAGTGGCTGGGGAGTTGTTCAGTGGGTACAGTTTCAGTTTTGCAACATGACGACATTCTAGAGAGCTGCTGCCCAACACTGTGTGCGCATTTACCGCTGCTTACCCATACACTTGCCAACAGCCCACCGCACATTCTAGAGCCAAATGATCGGGGCCTCTGTCCTCTCATCTCCCCCTGCTGCCTGGTCCCTGTCCTTATCAGCCACTGTCATTTCTTACATGACAGGAAGTGTCTTCACAGCTTTCCTGTCCCCAGCATGGGCTTTTTAATCCCTTTCACACTGTTGCCATAACTAATCATCTTGAAACAGATTCAATAATGTCACTCTTGTAAAATCCTCAAGAGCTAGACTACAACCTTCAGAATAAAATTCCTTTGGCCTTATCTTCCACCATCTCCTCCTTTCCTGGAGCTGTGTGAAGCAGCTTGTGGGTCTCTGTGCCGTCATACTAGCTGTTTCCTCTTTCACACTGGCTGAACCCTACCTGCCCTTAGTGTGTGTGCTCTGGGAGGTCTGTGCAGGCACCTGGCATGCTGCCAGCACCTATTCTCACTAGACAATTCTGTGAGTCCCCACCCCTGAGACTTGAAGCCCCAGGACGCACACCATGTCCCAGCACCTGGCAAAGGGCAAAAACTCCATAAAGGTCCTGGCAGCTCTGAAGTTCTGACAGCCCCATCGTAGCCCGAGATGGCTTTCAGTCTCAGCCCCAAGGACCCAGGGCCTTCCTGGAGTACCAGAAAAATGTCAGCCTCAGGAGCCCGGTACCAACGTACAGGGCTCACTCTCCTAAAAATGTGTCTGAACCTTTAGAAGTTGACAGTTTTTTATAAAGGCAACTACCAAAAGCCTTCTTAGCAAGTAGCAGGAGATAAATACATACTTTGCTGGACAAATTTAGGGTTACAAGCTTCATAAACAAACCCTGAAGAACTCATTTAAAGCTCTTTAAGTTTCCTGTGTTTTCTCTGTTTCAGGGAATTCATGATTCTACACACACAGTACTTCCTCACTGTTCCACTATGGATGGTCCTTTCCCTTCTATGGCAGTACCCTCTCCACAGCCAGTGAACCACACTCCCGGTGTGCTGACCTCTAGCCAGACTCGTAGCAGCTTCCACAGCGTAGGGAGAGGCCCGACCACCAGAGGTACCACATACTCCTGCCCTCGGGCCTGATCCTCAAAACCTCAAAGGAGACTCAGCCCAACTGTTCCTTGGGGTTCATCTCAGATGCTGCGCTCCAGTTTGCCTAGTTTTAAAATTAGGCAGCAACACGTACCAACTAATTCGGAAGAAGAAGGCAACTTACGTTCATTCAAGTCCACCTCCATCTTGTCCTCCGTGTTGGCACTACTGGACTCAAACAAGTCCTGTTTGGCCCCGTCTTCTTCTTCAGAGTCTGTACTCTCCTCGCTGTCGGTGCTCCCAGAACTAGGAACAAAGGAAAGAGCCGAAATATGTAATGCTGCATGTCGGCACTGACCATTCTGTCTATAGGGAAACAGTGTTTCAACTTCATTAATGTTCTCAAAGAACAACTTCTAATTGCAATGATTTTCTCTATTGTTTTTGTTTTGCATTTCATTCCAGCCTCTGGAAGTGGAAGCTAAGGTCACTGATTTGAGATGTTTCTGCATTTTTAATACAAGCAGTTAGTGCTAAAAACGATCATTTAAGTACTGGATTCTTTGAATCCTCCAAATGCTGTACTCTCATTTCTTTTTTTTGTTGCAGGGTTAAGTTTTTTTTAAATTTTTATTAAGGTATTATTGATATACACTCTTATGAAGGTTTCACATGAAAAAACAATGTGGTTAATACTTTTACCATATTATCAAATCTCCCCCGCCATACCCCAATGCAGTCACTGTCCATCAGTGTAGTAAGATGCCACAGAGTCACTGTTTGCCTTCTCTGTGCTACACTGTTTTCCCAGGGATCCCCCACACCATGTGTACTAAATATAATACCCCTCAATCCCCTTCTCCCTCCCTCCGCACCCGCCTTCCCACACCTCTCACCTTTGGTAACCACTAGTTCCTTCTTGGAGTCTGAGTCTGCTGCTATTTTGTTCCTTCAATTGTGCTGCGTTGTTATACTCCGCAAATGAGGGAAGTGAGGCACTTGTCTTTCTCCCAATGGCTTATTTCACTGAACATATCCTCCAGCTCCTTCCATGTTGTTGCAAATGGCAGGATCTGTTTTCTTCTTATGGCTGAATAGTATTCCATTTTGTATATGTCCCACCTCTTCTTTATCCATTCATTTCCTGATGGACACAGGTTGCTTCCATATCTTGGCTATTGTAAAAAGTGCTGCGATAAACATAGGGGTGCATAGTCTTTTTGAATCTAAGAAGTTGTATTCTTTGGGTAAATTCCAAGGAGTGGTATTCCTGGGTCAAATGGTATTTCTATTTTTAGTTTTTTGAGGAACCTCCATACTGCTTTCCACAATGGTTGAACTAGCTTACATTCCCACCAGCAGTATAGGAGGGTTCCCCTTTCTCCACATCCTCGCCAGCATTTGCTGTTCTTAGTCTTTTGGATGGTGGCCATCCTTACTGGTGTGAGGTGGTATCTCATTGTGGTTTTAATCTGCATTTCCCTGATGATTAGAGATGTGGAGCATCTTTTCATGTGTCTGTTGGCCATCTGGATTTCTTCTTTGGAGAACTGTCTCTTCATATCCTCTGCCCATTTTTTAATCGGGTTATTTGCTTTTTGGGTGTTGAGGCGTGTAAGTTCTTTGTATATTTTGGATGTTAACCCCCTGTCGGATATGTCATTTACAAATATATTCTCCCATACTGTAGGATGCCTTTTTGTTCTGTTGATGGTGTCCTTTGCCATACACAAGCTTTTTAGTTTGATGTAGTCCCATGTGATCATTTCTGCTTTTGTTTCCCTTGCTCGAGGAGATGCGCTCAGGAAGAAGTTGCTCATGCTTACATTCACGAGATTTTTGCCTATGTTCTCTTCTAAGAGTTATATGGTTTCATGACATACATTCAGGTCTTTGATCCATTTTAAGTTTACTTTTGTGTGTGGGGTCAAACAATAATCCATTTCCATTCTCTTGCATGTAGTTGTCCAGTTTTGCCAACACCAGTTGTTGAAGAGGCTGTCATATCCCCATTGTATGTCCATGGCTCTTTGTCATATATTAATTGACCATATGGTTGGGTTTATATCAGGGCTTTCTAGTCTGTTCCACTGGTCTATGGGTCTGTTCTTGTGCCAGTACCAAATTGTCTTGCTTACTGTGGCTTTGTAGTAGAGCTTAAAGTTGGGGGGCGTAATCCCCCCAGCTTTATTCTTCCTTCTCAGGATTGCTTTGGCTATTTGGGGTCTTTTGTGGTTCCATATCAATTTTAGAACTATTTGCTCTAGTTCATTGATGAATGCTGTTGGTATTTTGATAGGAATTGCACTAAATCTGTAGACTGCTTTAGGCAGGACGGCCATTTTGACAATATTAATTATTCCTATCCATGAGCATGGGATGTGTTTCCATTTATTGGTATCTTCTTTAATTTCTCTCATGAGTGTCTTGTAGTTTTCAGAGTACATAGGTCTTTCACTTCCTTGGTTAGGTTTATTCCTAGGTATTTTATTCTTTTTGATGCAATTGTGAATGGAATTGTTTTTCTGATTTCTTTCTGCTAGTTCATTGTTAGTCTACAGGAATGCTGCAGATTTCTGTGTATTAATTTTGTATCCTGCAACTTTGCTGAATTCAGATATTAGATGTAGTAGTTTTGGAGAGGATTCTTTAGGGTTTTTTATGTACAATATCATGTAATCTGCAAATAGTGACAATTTGACTTCTTCTTTACCAATCTTGATGCCTTGTATATGTCTTTGTGTTGTCTGATTGCCATGGTTAGGACCTCCAGTACTATGTTGAATAAAAGTGGGGAGAGTGGACATCCCTGTCTTGTTCCCTACCTTAAAGGAAAAGCTTTCAGTTTCTCACTCTTAGGTATAATGTTGGCTGTGGGTTTGTCATATATGGCCTTTATTATGTTGAGGTACTTGTCCTCTATACCCATTTTTTTGAGAGGTTTTATCATGAATGGATGTTGAATTTTGTCAAATGCTTTTTC
The DNA here is from genome assembly GCA_029783875.1 of Phataginus tricuspis. Taxonomy (NCBI): domain Eukaryota; kingdom Metazoa; phylum Chordata; class Mammalia; order Pholidota; family Manidae; genus Phataginus; species Phataginus tricuspis. Next base: position 3,547,152 of record JAQQAC010006904.1, on the reverse strand, counting down.
AGCATCTATGGAGATGATCATGTGGTTTTTGTTCTTCTTTTTGTTGATGTGGTGGATGATGTTGATGGATTTTCGAAAGTTGTACCATCCTTGCATCCCTGGGATGAATCCCACTTTATCATGGTGTATGATCTTCTTGATGTATTTTCGAATTTGGTTTGCTAATATTTTGTTGAGTATTTTTGCATCTATGTTCATCAGGGATATTGGTCTGTAGTTTTCTTTTTTTGTGGTGTCTTTGCCCGGTTTTGGTATTAGAGTGATGCTGGCCTCATAGAATGAGTTTGAAGTATTCCCTCTTCTTCTACTCCTTGGAAAACTTTAAGGAGGATGGGTATTAGGTCTTCACTAAATGTTTGATAAAATTCAGCAGTGAAGCCATCTGATCCAGGCATTTTTTTAGGTAGGTTTTTGATTAACAGTTCAATTTCATTGCTGGTAATTGGTCTGTTGAGATTTTCTGTTTCTTTCTTGGTCAGCCTTGGAAGGTTGTATTTTTCTAGAAAGCTGTCCATTTCTTCTAGGTTATCCAGTTTGCTAGCATATAATTTTTCATAGCATTCTCTCATAATTCTTTGTATTTCTGTGGTATCAGTAGTGATTTTTCCTTTCTCATTTCTGATTCTGTTTATGTAAGTAGATTCTCTTTTTTTCTTCATAAATCTGGCTAGATGTTTATCTATTTTGTTTATTTTCTCAAAGAAACAGCTCTTGCTTTCATTGATGCTTTCTATTGTTTTATTCTTCTCGATTTTATTTATTTCTGCTCTAAATCTTTATTATGTCCCTCCTTCTACTGACTTTGGGCCTCATTTGTTCTTCTTTTCCTAGTTTTGTTAATTGTGAGTTTAGACCGCTCATATGGGATTGTTCTTCTTTCCTGAGGTAGGCCTGTATTGCAATATACTTTCCTCTTAGCACGGCCTTCGCTGTGTCCCACAGATTTTGCAGTGTTGAATTATTGTTGTCATTTGTCTCCATATATTGCTTGATATCTGTTTTTATTTGGTCATCGATCCATTGGTTATTTAGGAGCTTGTTGTGAAGCCTCCATGTGTTTGTGGGATTTTTCATTTTCTTTCTGTAATTCATTTCTAGTTTCATACCTTCGTGGTCTGAGAAACTGGTTGGTACAATTTCAATCTTTTTGAATTTACCGAGCCTCTTTTTGTGGCCTAGGATATGATCTAGTCTTGAAAATGTTCCACGTGCATTTGAGAAGAATGTGTATTCTGTTGCTTTTGGGTGCAGAGTTCTGTAGATGTCTGTTAGGTCCATCTGTTCTAATGCGTTGTTCAGTGCTTCTGTCTCCTTACTTATTTTCTGTCTGGTTGATCTGTCCTTTGGAGTGAGTGGACTGTTGAAGTCTCCTAGAATGAATGCATTGCATTCTATTTCCCCTTTTAATTCTGTTAGTATTTGTTTCACATATGCAGGTGCTCCTGTGTTGGGTGCATATATATTTATAATGGTTATATCTTCTTGTTGGATTGACCCCTTTATCATTATGTAATGTTCTTCTTCATCTCTTGTGACTTTCTTTGTTTTGAAGTCTATTTTGTCTGATACAAGTACTGCAACTCCTGCTTTTTCCTCCCTGTTGCATGAAATATCTTTTTCCATCCCTTCACTTTTAGTCTGTGTATGTCTTTGGGTTTAAAATGAGTCTCTTGTAGTAGGCAGCATATACATGGGTCTTGTTTTTTTATCCATTCAGTGACTATATGTTTTGATTGGTGCATTCAGACCATTTACATTTAGGGTGATTATTGATAGGTATGTTCTTACTGCCATTGCAGGCTTTAGATTCGTGGTTACCAAAGGTTCAAGGTTACCTTCCTTATTATGTAAGAGTCTAACTTAACTCACTTAATATGCTATTACAAACACAGTCTGAAGGTTCTTTTTTCTCTCCTTTTTCTTCCTCCTCCATTCTTTATAATTAGGTATCATATTCTGTACTGTTTGTCTATCCCTTGTTTGACTTTGGGGATAGTTGATTTAATTTTGCATTTGCTTAGTAATTAACTGTTTTCCTTTCTTTACTGTGGTTTTACTACCTCTGGTGACAGTTATTAAACCTTAGGAACACTTCCATCTGTAGCAGTTCCTCCAAAATATACTGTTTAGATGGTTTGTGGGAGGTAAATTCTCTCAGCTTTTGCTTATGTGGAAATTGTTTAATCCCTCCTTGAAATTTAAATGATAACCATGCCAGATAAAGTATTTGTGGTTCGAGGCCCTTCTCCTTCATTGCATTAAATACATCATGCCACTCCCTTCTGGCCTGTAACGTTTCTGCTGAGAAGTCTGATGATAGCCTGATAGGCTTTCCTTTGTATGTGATCTTATTTCTCTCTCTGGCTGCTTTTAATAGTCTGTCTATATGCTTGATCTTTGCCATTTTAATTACTGTATGTCTTGATGTTGTCTTCCTTGGGTCCCTTGTGTTGGCCGATCTGTGCATCCCCATGGCCTGAGAGACTATCTCCTTCCCCAGATTGGGGAAGTTTTCAGCAATTACCTCCTCAAAGACACTTTCTATCCCTTTTTCTCTCTCTTCTTCTTCTGGTACCCCTATAATGCGAATATTGTTCCATTTGGATTGGTCACAGTTCTCTCAATATTCTTTCATTCTTAGAGATCCTTTTTTCTCTCTGTGCCTCACCTTCTTTGTATTCCTCTTCTCTTATTTCTATTTCATTTATCATCTCCTCCACTGTATCTAATCTGCTTTTAAAACTTTCCATTTTATGTTTCATTTCTGATACTGTGTTCCGTAATGACTGGACCTCCAACCGGAATTCATCCCAGAGTTCTTGAATATTTTTCTGTACCTCCATGAGCATGTTAATAATTTTGACTTTGAAATCCCTTTCAGGAAGATTCATGAGGTTGATTTCATTTGAATCTTTCTCGGGTTGTATTCATATTCATAATTTTACTTTGAATCAGGTTCCTTTGGTGTTTCATATTTGTATAAGGCACCCTCTAGTGCCCAGAAGCTCTACTCTCTGGATCTGCTCAGCCCCTGAAGCAGTGTCCGGGGTCATAGGGGAGCGGTATTGCTGCCTGGGGGGAGGAAATAGCTGTTTCCTACTTCCCGGATGCTGTGCCTGTCTCCACTGCCTGAACCAGCGGACCGAGCACACAGGTATAAGCCTCTGTGCTTTGCGTTTGTAGTTGCTGTAGACAGGGCTTCCCTCTGGCTGGCCTAATGCCAGGGTAGGGTTTGCTGATTTGCAAGCCAGGTGGGACTGGCTGGGAGAAAGGCACAGTAGCTGCTTATCACGGAGGGGGTCCTTGGAGCTGTGTAGCCAGCCAGGGAGGTGGAGCTCCTGAAGATCATGAAAGTTCCCAACCTGCTGGGCAGAGTGCACCCGGACAATTTTGTCTACCTGTCCTTTCTCCTGAGCAGTAAGCTCTGTGCAATCCTTGCCCCTTTAGCAGCCGTCTTGCTGTTAGGAAGTTTCTCAGACTGCCCACCTTTCTTTTGTCCCAGAGCAGCTGGATATGGATCCCTGCTTTCCAAGCAGCTAGAATCTCAGTTTCTCCAGGAATTCTGCCTGTCTTAGCTTTCCAACCCTCTAGTCACGAGAGTATCACACAGCATCATGAAATGTAGGTTTGTGCTCCCAGAGCAGATCTCTGGAGTTATGTATTCAGCAGTCCCAGGCCTCCACTCCCTCTCTGCTGTTTTTCTTCTTCCCCCTGGAGAGCTGGGGTCGGGGAAGGGCTTGGGTCCTACCGGGCCACGGCTTTGGTAGGTTACCCTTTTCTGTGAGGTTTATTCTTTTCTCCAGGTATATGCAGTTTGGTGCAGTCCTCTTTCCTGTTGCTCTTTCAGGGTTAGTTGTATTAGTTATATTTTCATATTATATGCGGTTTTATGAGGAAGCCTCTGTCTCACCTCTCATGCCGCCATCTTTATTCCTCAGCTGTGCTCTCATTTCTTATAATTCAAAATACTGTGCAATTTCCCCTTTGGTATCTTCTTAACTCATGTTACTTAGTTTTTGCATATTTGGAGATTTTCTAGAAATCTTCCTATCATTGATTTCTGATTTAATTCCATTAGAGTCAGAGAACATACTCTGTGCTCTTGAAACCTTTGGAATTTAATGAGACTTGTTTTATGGCCCAAATTTCAGTCTCTCCAGGTGCAAACTTCTTCATGTGCACTTGAGAAGCATGCATATCCTGCTGTTACTAGGTGGAGTGCTTTATTAATGTCCACAGCTCAAGTTAGTTGACAGTATTATTTAAGTGTTCTCTATCTACTGATTTCTGTATCTACAGTTTTATCAGTTACTGAGAGAAGAAAGTTGAAATATCTGATTGTAAATGTAATTGTCTACTTCTCTGTACAGGTTTGTCAGTTTTTGCTTCATGTATTTTGAGGCTCTGTTACTAGGTACGCAGACATTTAGAACTGTTCTGTCCTCTTAATGAATTGACCCTTTATGACCTTTTCTTTGTCCCTTTCCTTTGAAATAACACTTTAATATAATAAAGGCCCTCTATATTTTCTTTTAACTTGTTTTGTACCTTTATATTTAAATTATTTTTCACAGGAGGCACACACAAGACCTTATTTCTTATCCAATCTGATAATCTCCGCATTCCAGTTGGGGTTTTCGATCATTTATTTGATATTATTTAAGTGATTACTTAGGTTTAAGACTAGCATCTTGGTATTAGTTTTCTGTTGTCCCAGCTGCCTTTTATTTTTTACCTTCTTTCAGATTTCTTTTTATGATTGAGTTTCCTCTGTTGACTTACTATTTGTAACTCTGTTTTGTTGATGATTGCCTTACAGTTTATAGTACACTTACCATAGTCTATTCTTTCAAAAACTGGACACAAGTCAATGTCCTTCAGCAGATAAGTAAATGAACAAATTGTAGTACATCCATTCAGTGGGATAACACTGGACAACAAAAAGCAATGAACCACTGACACACAACATGGATGACTCTCAAAATAATGCCAAGTGAAGCTACACAAAGATTTATGTCCTATATGATTTCATTTCTACAACTCTAGAAAACACAGATAATTTAAAGGAACAGAAAACAGATAGGGGGAAGGGATTACAAAAGAGCCCGAGGAAACTTGCAGGTGATGACACTGACTGGGAGGATGGTTTCATGGATGGATACATATGTCAAAACTTTTCATGCTGTACAATTTAAGTAAATGCAGTTTATTATATGACAACTATACCTCAATGAGCTATTAAATAACTTAAAAAACTGCCTTCTCTAATCATCCTGTGTTTCTTCTGGGTATCACCTGTCATCTCCTCCAGGAGACTGTCCCACAACCGTGCTAATTCTCTATGCTGCCTACAGATGGTACTGTCAGCAGGTACCACACTGTTGTTATGATGTGTGAGGACGGCCTACTTCCAGAGGATAAATGGTAGTAGGAAATGGCCAAGCAGTGATTTCAATCAACACAAGGACCAAAATTTCATAGCAAATGGTAACAAACAAGTTTGATTCAGGCTTTATCACTTACAAAAATTAAAAATAAACAAATAAATAAAAATCCACTATGAAGATACTTATCTCTTTATTTAGTCCTAGGTTGCAGCAGCTACCTTGGGATCACAAGGTAGATAAACCAACATGGAAAAGATGATGGAGTGGGAATAAAAGAAAGAAGCTGGGTTTAATGATTTTAACAGCTCTGGACTGTGAGACAAATACACCTTTACTGGTTTAAACAACAGTTAGGTCTTCTGCAACCTGAAGCAAGAAGCATTCTTAAGAGATACAACCGGACTGCCAGAGAATGTGACGATAGGCGAGGCTAGCACACTGTCCAGCAGGAGGAATGGAGGACTGGGAGACAGGGGAGGGAGTTTTACTTTTTATTGTATATTGTTTCCTTTGAATTGTATGCCACATGAAAATATTACTTATTAAATAAATCAAATAAAACAAAACTTCAGCTGATGTTCTCTTAACCGTGAAGATTATGGTAATGAATACTCAGATAACAATAACTCCTTGTGTACAGAAGCAAACTTATTTAGGCTCCTGTGATAGAGGGATTTAAAAAATTTGGGAGGGTTGTGGGGAGACCGGACTGATCCTGATGGTATCAGTTGACATGACTCTGTCTCCCAAGTAGATTATTTTTTAAAAATGTTTCCCCTTCTTTCAGTCCTTTATAAGAAACAATACCTAACTCAGCAGGTGCTATGGTTAATGGTAAGGAAACCTGTAAATATGCCAACCATTGTAGACCACCTGCCTCAGCTATCGTTGCCCATTCCAAAGAGGCTGCGTGGAGCAATGTCTGAGTACTTCCAGCACTTTCTGGTAGATCGCCTTGACCTGTGCACACACGTCACAATGCTGACAGGAGTCCTGGCACCAGTTCACACCAGCCAACAAGCACATTCTGATTGTGACAAAGGCACTGTCTCTGGGTCCAACGTACATGTTTGCAGAGGATACAGTCTATGTCTCCTAGTGATCATCTGCATAATGCGCTGGACACTACTATTACCATAACAAATTATTTCACCTGGATCGTCTTTGGGATTCTGGTGTAAATGCAATGTGCTTTTCCTCCCAGATATCTTCCTCATCAGAGCCACCATCATCAAACTGCTGTATTCTTTCTTTACAACATGCTTCAAACAAGGCAATATTTCCCTAAATAATAATGAGAGAAAGAGAACAAATTTAAAAATCAAGTTATTTTCTCCAAAAGTTACCCATGTAAACTGCATTCTTCTGTTTCCTTTTAAAAACGGTACCTATCACATACACCAAAATAAAACGCAAGCATAAAATGTGAGCTTCTGGTTCAAGTAACAACAAAAAGTTCCCCCTGAAAGACTGGATTCAAAACTAACCTTCAAGAAGCCTACACTGTCCTCATGGACCCACCATCATCTAACAAAAGCACGTTAATTCCAGGGGCCTCCCTGCACCACCCACCTGAGAGGCACCCCAGATCTGAACTAACAGGAAAGCAACCTGTATTTCCTCGGTTTTCACATGTCCTGCTAAGCAGTGATGAACATTAATAGCCCAAAAAGCAATTTCTACCATATCACATCAGCAAATAAACCAGAGCTCTCTCATTATGTCAATCAACACAAAAACCAACACTATGCCCATTCATATGGCATTAATCCCACTTTGCTGATAGGGCTGGGTTGGTATTTGAAACCTGTCTAGTGATGAGAGGCTGGCTCTGATGGGGCCTATGTTTCTCACCTGGTAACATAAAGCAGACATAAAAGGCAGCAGGTTGGAGTCAAACTATAGTCTTTGAATCTAAATGTCTCCGCTATAATTACAAGTGACCCTGTTTTTATTAGCCCTTTCACAACTTAAATCAGGGTTGCAAACTCACATGCCCATAAAGGCCAGGCAGGTCGTGTGAGGGGGTGAAGTCACACCAATCTGAGACGAAGTTTCCTAGAGCACAGAGGCCCCAGGGCACATGGCATCCACGTGCAGGCTGCTGACAAAACCCAGTTTCCACCTGTCCACCTCTCATACACTCTGTTGTTCATGACAGGAAATGCTAATACTCACACTTTCGTTTGTATTGAGAGTAAAGTTGATGTCTGATACCCGATCAAAAGAAACACTGTAAACAAAATATAAATGTAGGAATAATTAATTACCTATGACTCACAGAAACAGTATTCATGAAATATTTCACTACCATTACCATCTACACAGGTAAGAACAAAACTAAACCAAAACCCCTGTTTTTATTAAATGATGCCTCTACTTTTGGTATTAAGGAATTTATATAGGACATGGAGGCTGGGGTGGAAGAAGCCTTTTGAGACAGCGTTCCCATAAAATATTTTTAATATCCATAGGTAGTAACCATGGTTCTGCAGACTTACAAAATCAAGAAAAAGATTATCTGCAAAGAAGAAATATGTCACAACATGGAAAGGTACAAAAGATGAAAAGCTGTCGGACACTGAGCTTTCTCTGGGGTTAGCCAACTGCATATACAAGACACACAGCCCCAAATCTTATGCTATAATATGGTATAATCAATAAAGAAAGTGAAAGAATTAACAGCCTGTTAAACATAATTTTTTCAGCACATGGGGCATTGTAATTTTAAAAGATCTGTTCTAATCAATTATTATTCCAAGTATAAATTTAAAAAATGTTGTGGATGGATTCCTAACTAGTACAATTTACTGAATGTCCAGACAGGCAAATACCGAGAAGTCACATGGGGAGCCTGCAGTTCTGGTGTAAGTGTTCCTGGGTATAGATACAAACACCTTGTAGAGCCCTTGCTCTTTTCAGATGTAAATGAGCCAATTCTTAGGGCAGCTGACAGCCTGTGACTGGCTCTGTTTATCATGAACCCTCTAGTTCACTGTGCCAACACAGCATGTTGTACGGCACTATTAGAGCACTGAAAGCCTTTTAGCTTCTCACATGCCATACACTGCAACTTGTGACAGACAACAGCGTCTAGTGGCTGCAGTGAAATCACTGAATGAGTGCCATCCGCCAGGACCCGTACAGATCCCGGGTGATCCTGAGTGCCATCCAGGAGTGCATGTGAGAACAGCTACCCACTGTTGCATCTGATATTCAAACTCTGCTCTCAGTAAGACAACAACCCTCTCATAAATACTTTACTTATAAATACCTCTCAATTCCCACGGTCAGATGCTAGACCATTAGTTTTCAGGTTTGTGGATCACCCACATAACTTCTATCCGTTAATCTGGTACAGTACCAACAATTCCCACTTCTGTGCTCTTTTTACCCTGACTGCAGAATGACTGGTGTGCCTGCCAGGCTCTTGCAGAAAACCCTCTGCCTAACGGAGAGTCACTAGACAAGAAAACAGGCAGGGTGGGTCTGCTCCTGCCATGATACAATCCCGCCGTGTGCTGTAAAGGAGACAAGCTTGTTCCAAACAGTGCACTAAAGTAGGGATTAGCTATTTTAGATAATGCTATCTAACACTAAAACCTAAAAGGGTACAATGACTAGAGTTCCTAAAGAACTTTAATCTATATAAAAGTAAACCTCTGTGAAAGAGGTCAAGTCCCATGGCAATCCGTCTTTGTGAGAGGTCCATTCTGCTACCTGTCCTTGGGGTGCCTCAGTGCTGGATAGGCTGGAACTAAAGGAAAACGGTGGAAGACGGGCTCCTCCCAACTCATGAATGCAAATGAATTCAGGACAATCCAAGACAATCCCACAGTGCCTCTCAAGAAAAGGAGGGTACAGTTAAGGAAACAGAAAAATATACTCACTTGCCAATGTCATCTTGATCTGCAAACTTCTCATCATTGAAGCCAAACTGGTCAATAAAATTGGACGTCATTTGTTGCATCTGATAATCAGAAAAGGCCTGGCAACCCCAGGACCAGTGACAGTGATATAATGATTCTAATGACATTCTATATACTATTTGCCCATTTATGTTCCAGAAATCATCTTATATAGCCATAGGGCTTAAAAAGTTGGTGTGTTTTTCTAAAAAACATATCAAATAATTTCAGACAGTTTACACAAAAAAAAAGAAAACATTAGGAATTTGGTCTACAAGTTGTTCTAATGCACAAGTCACTGTAAGAAATGTTAAGTGACCACTTTGTCCTATGTTGTAAGTTATCGTTAGAGAGAGGTTTGGGTTAAGTCTAGTTCAAAGAGGGGATCAAGTGACATATGACAGTCTGAAATTATTAAGGTATATCAGTCACCTTTGGACACCACCAACCTTATCCTAAGATCCAACAAGTGGTAACCACCACCCTCCCTCCCTTAGCACCCTCCACCCCCAATTCCATTACCCAACACAGCTCCAAAGGGAAGATGACTAGTATGTACAATCGCAATCCTACCACACAAAGTATTCAGGGACACTTTGTTTTCTTAAAAAATGATTTAAGTCTTCAAGTCTGGGATGGGTATAAAAGTAACTTCTATTCTACCTACCTTAGGGAGAGGACAGAAAGTTTTAACACTGATCCGAAATCACTCTGAAAAGCTACAACTCTAAGATCCATGGGGGAGCCAGTTCTGTTTCCTACACCATTTCTAGAGAGCATTTGGGTTTTCTTAGGTGAGAAATGGGGGAATGTTAAAGCAGACTCCACAAAAATGTTGCTATTCTAATTTAAAACAACAAGCAAGCCCAGGGGATCAGGTGAAATCAGCACACGTGTTCTATGTTAGCAACCAGGAGTAAAGGACATATGAAAATAAGCAAGTGGACTTCTTATTCTACCCCAAACAATAAATATGGAGAGACAAACAACAACGTGTGTGCTACCAAGTGGACAGAGCTGTGTGCAAATGAAAAGCTCCTTCCTGTAGCAAAGCCCACAGAAGGGGCATGAGCAGCAGCTGGTGGCTGAACTAAAGGCATCGTGCTTGAGGCCACCTGCTTGGGAGGGAAGCAGCTATAATGGACTTAAACCAACTTCTCCTTGGTTCTCCACCTGAGCAGAGCCCACCGATTCCACACTGCAGAAATGCCTCTACCATTAATTTCTGATTACTCATCATAGTGGCAGGGAATTATGGCATAATAATCCAAACTGTGGATAATTAAAAAATAAACCTTATATTTGGCTTTGGAAGGCATCTTTTCCTTAGGTCTGAAAAAAGCTATATCTAGTTTACTGAGAACCTGAAACCTCACTTTTCTCTAACTCAGGCTACCCCCCACTGCTCTGCTCACTCTCAGTGTTCCCTTTCCTGCCCACAGAGGTTACTACCAGGAGCACATAGGGCCAGTCCCGCAGGAGCATGTTTGGTAAGGCACACCAAGGCTGAGCTTGGGAGTTTGGTTGAAAGCAGAAGGGTAGGGACAAGTTCTGGGAAGCTGGGCCGAGTTTTGGACAATATGAATGGAAAATATGAGATGCAGCATTCATATTCATTAAAACAAAAAGAAAGACACCAACTCCTCTGGATGGTAGCTTTAGCTTTTGTAAAGTAAAACAAATCTTTGGTAACTTCAAAGATGTGGTAAAGAATTATGAAGTCATTCCTCTGAGCAAACAACACAAGCTGAGCTCTGAGTGTATTTACACATTAGAAATTTGGTGACTCAAGGGAAAAGAGCCTTCCCAATTGTTTTGTTTGATTCTTTTTTTATTTTTAATTTTTTGTACCTCTAGAGGTCATATTATTAATCTTTTGGATGTAAAAGGAAAGAAATGTAAAAGTGGTCCTTTAAATGCTTCATAAACAGAATGCAAATACTAATGTATTGGAACACATACATATATAGAGACAGACATACACAGATATACAAACATATGTATACACATATTTGCATCACTTATCTAGGGAGATAGATGTTTTACTGTGTTTCACAGATACTGTGTTTTTTACAAATTGAAGGTTTGTGGCTACCCTGCTCGTTGAGCAAGCTTATCAGCGCCCTTTTCTCAACAGCACTTGCTCACTTTGTGTCTCTGTGTCATAGTTTGGAAAATTCTTGTGCTATCTCACTTTTTCATAATATATATTACAGTGATCTGTGATGACTGATTATGATTCACTGAAAGCTTGGATGATGGTTAGCATTTTTTAGCAACAAAGTACTTTTAAGTTGAGGTGGGCACATTGTTTATTTAGACAATGCTATTGTACACTTAATAGACTACAGTACAGTGTAAACATAACTTTTATATCATTTGATTGGATTACTGCAATGCTCACTTTATTGCAGTGGTCTGGAACTGAACCCACGGTGTCTCTGAGGTGTGCCTGTATAGCAATGGACAGACACCAGTAACTTCTGTGTAGCAATGTAGTGGAAAAAGAAAGCCAACAAATGCAAGTCCTCAGTAGGACCATTACAGCTCTAACTCCTCTAAGTCTGTTACAGCTTCTGAGAAGACACAAACTAGCAATGAATTTTAGGTTTCAAATATGATTTTTACTAATAAAGCTACCATGTAATAAGTGAAGACTGTTACTATATTCTATTTAATGCTTTATAAAAAGTGCTTTGAACTCTGAGAAATTCAAATATGGAAAGCATCATATGACTGTGTAATTAATAGAAACATTTAATTATACAACAAAACCCCACACTTCCCAGAACTGTCTGTCATCCTGGCCAAAGCAAGCGACTGTTTAGGTCACTGAGAAGTTAGCCTACCACTTTATTAGAACAATCTTTTTGGTGGGGTCACCTGGGCAATGGACACTCCTAGTCCACTTCCCCTGTCCTGCCAGCAAGCAAGCCTGTTTGGAAGTGGGGTGGGAGCAGTCAGATCAGTGTCTGGGAGCCCATATGTGGAAATCAGCTCTAATTCTCCAGACATGGTAAGATGAGTCAGACATCAGAAGTGAGGAAACCAGGAAGGGTGGGTGGCTACAAAACACGGGCTGTAAGGCACTCCCTGAGCCAAATAAGTCCCCATAGGACACGGTCAGGCAAGCTTGTTAAACAACCTGCCCTAAGTTCTCTATGAGACCTAACCTCAAATGTGAATGAGAACTTGAAGTTGACATGTATCAACTAATATTCTAATGATGATGGAACCAGCATGAAATTGTTAAATAACCTAGACTTGTATTCTCAAAATAAAAAAAAAAATACTTTGGAGCTTCTTATTTTCAAAATGATCCATGTCTGGTTTATAGTTTAAACATGCAGAGAAAAGTTTACCAGAAGCTTGTTAATCAGAAGAGAATTATTCTTCCTACTATTACAGAGTTACATAAAGTGGGTAAAATCCACATGGCTAGGAGCCTGGATGAAGTCTAAAATTTCAGGGAGGCAGTTTTGTGACTGGAGTGCTTCATACGTATGTACATCAGCACTCAGTCAGACCGAAACAAGGTCAGAAAATCCTCACCAGAAGAGCTGACCCTGGAACCAGAATTCATACGAAGGGGATCCTCTTTCCAGATACCTAAATTTAACTACTTATCAGTTAAGTCAGTAACCTGAAGTTCTAGGTTTATTAGCTTATTTACAAATAGATGTTTAGGGCAATCTTTATCTTAAAGCTATAGGTACAAAATCACCTTGATACTTTACATTTTACACCATCGAGCTTCATTACAGGGTGGAGCAGTGTGTGGCACTGGGGTTCATAACAGGTTGAGTGGACTATTTCAATACCCTACAGGTGCTTCAGTGGAGAAAAGTGTCAAAGTGCTTCCTGGGGCAATACCAGAGAACCCTGGAATCAAGAAAGGACTGATGGAGACCTGAAAGCTCACAATGAGCCAGGTGGGCATCCTGGGTGGCTTGTGCTGCTGAACAGCAATCCAAGACGAGGGGGTGGCAGTGAGGGGCTGCCGCCCTTTGTATGAAGACCTTGCTGCTCAACAGCTCCCCCTGTGGGCTGACTGCTCCCCACCCCTAACCCAGGGAGCCTGGCTTCCAAAGAGTAGCAGTATCAAAAGAGAAGCCAGCCAAGTGCTCAAACGCTACTTTAGCCCTATGCTGGAAATGTGAATGTTAAACTCCCTTAGTATCAAAACCAAGCAATTGCTTAGCTCAACCTATACCATAGTATGACAGTCTACTTGGATGTCAAAAGATAGGGCAAGCAAAACCAACACATGCTTTATCCTGGCTCTGGTAAAAGATAAGGCTTAAGTATTGAGAAAAAAGGAGCCAAGCAACATTTAGTGGGGGTGGGAAGGTGATGACATTAATTCTATTGCGACACCAGAGCAACTGATATGTCAAGACCTGGTCCTGACTAAGTGTTTGAGGTGCTTATTACTGAACAATTCAGTTCATTCAAATATGAAAATTTACCCAACTCATCAATGTTATCAAGTATGAACATTCTCTAAAATATAATCAATAGAAACCTTCCTCTCGTGTACATAACACTCCTGTATTAAGTCTTTTGCCTAACAAGTAACCCCAAATCTCATCCTAATGCATAATCTGACTCCAAAGCTAATTTATAAATGGTAACTAGACTAAGCATTTAAAATAAAGACAAAAAGCAAAGCTTTAGGCATGACTCACTTGCTGTAAAGAAGAATCCTGTGAGAAACCAGTTTCTTTAAAGTCAATTTCATCATCACTGGATGAATGAATATGGCAGGTTGTAACCTATATGCATAGAAATGTAAAAAACTATTTAACAGAAAAGTTTTGGACATTTGTATCAGCATTTTTATGGAAAAACACATTTAGTTTTTCTCTCAATGTGTAACAGTGTCACGAACAAAAATAAGTTTAACAGTTAAGTTGTAAAACCCACCCAATATTTCAAGGGTGCACTTCACTCAAACAGACGAGCTAGCTCCTTGTCCTTCTGCTGGCCAGTTGTGGTATTTCACTCATTAAAAATATCACCAGAGAACAGGTAAGAGACGAACTACTCCATTTACGTGATTTTGATCATTATTCCCAATTAAATGTTTCCAAAGGGAAGGCAGAAGTAACAGCCCAGGCGAAACAGAAAAATTATGTGTATGTGCCAAGCAGGAAGGGTAAAACTGTAATCCCAGGGGTCACTGATGAGCCCCTGGAAAGGTCAGGTTTAAGTATAACCATTTCACTTCCAATTCTTGCATTTCCTGCCTACTCTAAGAGAAGCACTGTCCACAAGCGCTAGATACTACTTGAGTCAATAGTCTCCTGCTCATAAGACCCCAAATCTTCTGCCCCTTAAAATGTACGCCCCTGCTCCCAGAACTTACAACTGACTTCCATTAACTAAGGAAAAACACAAACATGAACTGCTTGCCAATTCATGGTAAGTGATTTTTATTAATTCATAAATGACACACAATATTAGTGGGAAATGTTTTAACAATTAGAAATGAAAATATACATATGACTATGTACAGCACTGGTAACAGCAACTGCTACACAGTACGTTATAAAGAGGAATGGCCTGTAAGAGTCTAGAAAAAGCACTATACCTCTGAAGGTAGCTGACACTGTATTTTCTGAGTTATGCATCCTGTACTTACTGTAGAAGCGTTCTGGGCATAGAGCACTATCAAGGGGGAAACATGGGGTCACCACTTACCAACCCCAGAAGCTGTGCTTAATAGCCTAGAGTTACAGCCACTGGCTGGATCTGCTTTGTGATATTGCCACACTTGTTCAAGAAGCCCAAAGCAGAATCCAAACAGGTCTGTATGTTGTATGGCTTATGAAATTCTGAATAAAATCAATCTCTTTTCCCTTTGTCTTATCATCTTTGGTAAAGGAACCAAGCCCAACTGAATAACCCATTACTTCCTGTTAATTCCTGCTCTGCAGTCAAACTCCCATTTTGAATCTGCCTGATAAAATCAAAGGCAGAATTTGTGATCAGTGAAGGTTCAGAACCTGCTTGTACCATTGGTGCTTTACTGAGTTAGTGGGAAGAGATGTGGAGAGGGGGACGTTCCTGGAGAGCCAAGCCAGAACACAGAAGGGAGGCGGTAGAACATCACTTGGTCACAGCGGCAGCCACCTTACAGAGTGACTGCAATCAAGAGCAAGTCAAACAGTTCTACTGCAGTGAATCCAGAAGAGCACTGAGCTACTTGGGGGGCAAGCTGGTGCAAGAATTACCCTGAATCAGTGTGTATTTTAGGAGTGCAACCCATGGTAAGGCACTGAAATAGACAATTCAAAGAGCAAACCAGGTGAACTAAGAGAAGAGTTGGCTGCTCCTTGCATGTCTTCTTGTTGTCTAAGTTCAAGTGGAATACAATGTATCCTCACTCATACTTTTTACTACAAAGTAAGATTTTTATCAGTTCACTAACTAAAGATGAGAAACTAGTTTTTATTGAGCAACTACTAGTGCCAGATATCACGACCCCTTTACATATTCTCCTTAATGTGTATTCTCAAAGAAATTCTAGGAAGTATTTAAAATAATTTTTTCTCCAAAAAGAAACTGTTTTAGAAAGTTGTTAATAATACAATGTATGCATGCCTCTGCAGGCATGTTATTAAACAGCTGTGATTCTGATTCCACCCACATCATATAGGGTCTGAATCATTATTGAGAATATGAGCTAAAGAGACAATCTAATCCCTACTAGGGGCTAAGTGGAAGCCCACTAGTTCATCACACAGATGCAACCACCAGAGACCTTGATCTAAACTTCCAAACACACCCCTTCTAAGGTGTCTCCATCTAGTAAATGCCACTTTCATTCTTATTCATCAGCTAAAACCTTAAGACGTCTTGTTTCTTCTGTCCCTCTGACACCTGTCCACTCTACTGTCAAAATGTAACTTGAAATCCCATCACTTCTCACCCAGTGTATCACCATCTCCCCGGCACAAGCCTGGGGTCTCTCCCATCTGATTAGTGCTCCATAGGCAGCTAACCAGTTTCCCTGCTTCCACCTCTTGCCCTACCCCACTATAGTCATTCTCAATCCAGCAGCCACAATGACCTTTTAAAATATACATCAAACTATGTCACTTTTCAGTTCCAATCTAATGACTTTTCATCTCACTATGATCATAACTCAAGGGGCTTGTGTGTACTGAAAGTCCTATGAGGCCTGGCCTGCAGAACCTCTCAGACCTCACGTCCACTCTCCTCCTTGCTGGCTCTGGGACAGCCGCTCTGGATGCCGTGCCAGCCTCTGCGCATACCAGCCACGACCCCACATCGGGCCTCTGCACCACTCCTCCTCATTTCCCCAAAGCTTTTGCACAAATGTGCTCGCTGAGCTCCTTCTCAGTGAGAAGACTGACCAGTTTAAATTGCACATCTGCGCCCAAAGCCCCGACTCCCTCCTTTCCCCAGAGGTCACCATCCTTTGGTTTCCCCACCTCCACGGAGGCAGGAATTCTTGCCAGTCCTGTTTAGTACAATGCCCTCAGTGTCTGGTACATAGCAGCCACTCAAATATTCATTCAATTAATGTATTCTAATAAATTACTACATGAGAACATAGCATCACAACTTTGACAAAAGTAACAAGTATACAGGAATACACTTGCCAAGCTAGATAGTATACTCAATGCTGCAGTGAAAAAAAGTTTTTTGAGAGGTTACCTTCTTTCATAATAAAACTGCTGTTTATTAAATCTGGAAGCAACCCCTTATTCCTTCCTCTGGTGTGTGTGGTCCCACTCTAGCCCCTCGGCACACACAGGACCCAGAGCTGCTTAGAAACACCAACTCTCAAGAGGCTCCACCCTGACCCCGCTGGCTCTCTAGGCAATTCATACATGCACATTTACTATCTGGAGGACTCTATAAACTCCTCTCATCCACAACGAGAGAGAAGCACCCACATCTTCAGAAACACATTCTCCCACTTGGAGATGAAGGCAGAGAATGAAACAAACTCAACTTTCCAAAGTCAGCACAAAAGCATTTCCTATATTTTCTAAATTTACTCTATTTAAATCCTTACTGAAGTTAACAGTTTGGGAGCTCTGTCAAAACACAGAGGTTTCTAGATGTAATCAAAACACCAAATTTTATTCATAAGACACTCCCAACATAAAAACATATGCAATATGTGAATCTACTGGGCATACACTTTGGCATGATGGGATCAAAAGATTAAAAGTACTTCAAAGCTCTCAGAAAGAGGTTAATTAAAATGTTGCCTAGTAGTTTAACCATTGTGGAAAGCAGTAGGGAGGTTCTTCAAAAAACTAAAAATAGAAATACCATTTGACCCAGGAATTCCACTCCTAGGAATTTACCCTAAGAATGCAGTTTCCCAGGCTCAAAAAGACATATGCACCCCTATGTTTATCACAGCACTATTTACAATAGCCTAGAAATGGAAGCAACCTAAGTGTCCATCAGTAGATGAATGGATAAAGAAGATGTGGCACATATTATTATTCAGCCATAAGAAGAAAACAAATCCTACCATTTGCAACAACATAGATGCTCAGTGAAATAAGCCAGGCAGAGAAAAACAAGTACCAAATGATTTCACTCATCTGTGGAGTATAAGAACAAAGCAAAAACTGAAGGGACAAGACAGAAGCAGACTCACAGAACCCAAGAAGGGACTCACAATTGCCAAAGGGAAAGGGACTGGGGGGTGTGGGTGGGAAGGGAGGGAGAAGGGGAATAAGGGGCATTACGATTAGCACACATAATGTAGGAGAGGGCACGGGGAAGGCAGTATAGCACAGAGAAGACAAGTAATGATTCTATAGCATCTTACTACACTGATGGACAGTGTCTGTAATGGGGTATGTGGTGGGGACTTGATAATGGGGGGATTCTAGTAACCACATGTTGTTCATGTAATTGTATATTAATGATACCCCCCCCAGAAAAATGTTGCCTAGAAGGGGTAGGAGCCTGAAGACAGATGCTGCTCTAGAAAGATGACAGGAGCTTGGGGCCAGCACAGCTTATCCTACACAACCAAGCAAGTCCTCAGGCCCACAGCCAGTAGGATGGGTAAGTGTTTGGTGTATCTATGAATGATTTGTTGCTGTGACGAGAAAAATAAGAACAGTCCAGGGCAATGCAAAAATGTGCTAACTCAGGTGATGAACTAGTACAGGTTGACTCAAGTCCTATGAATATACCTGAAGTCATCCCCAGAGAGGTATCTGAGCCAATCTAAAATCAATTAAGTCAAGGCAGTGTATCTAATCTAATCTACTTGGAGATGGGGGCAGAGAAGAGGCAATCTATTACTTAACTGCCAAATTCAGTGATAAATGTGCCTGAAACAATCAGAAGGGAAATATGTTTTTACTTGGATTTCACACCAGATTGACTCTGTATGACATTCTTTCAAGAACAAGACCCACTGCATTTACCAAGTTGTTTATAATAATATTCACAACAGCACATTTTCTCTGGAATGTGGCACCCAACTACACTGGGTTACAGCCTGAAAAATTGTGCGCAGAAAAGTGAAGGGCCCAGAGGCTGCAGTTAACATCTCCTTGGTGGCCTAGGGTTAACGTATACGCATCCTTAAAAACCTGGAAGAACACCTATGTCCCTAAAAACACTAAAACCAAAATTTCTTATTAGAAAGACTAAATGCAGGTGGTAATTTAATATTAGGTATTTGGGGCCAAGGAATTAAAGAGGTCTTGAGAGATCAAACTGCAAGTCTCAACAGACAACAAGATTATAGAGTGGGGCCACTGAGATACGGTTAATGTTAACAGGGCTCTATAAATCTGACCACTTTCACTATGTAAGCCAACTTCTCCTATTTTGTTTTGCTGTAGGTGATTCATGTAGGCCACGTATGATGGCAGAAAGTGCAGCAGGCAAAGGCAACTGAGCTTCCATCCTGGTAGGTGGGGTCCATGCTACTTTCCTTTCAGCACAAGTGTACATGTCTAGGTGGATTTGAACCCAAAGGGCTGCACATGCCATGCTCCTCTACGTAGACACACATAAACATTCACACGTAGTCACAGGCCAGAATGCTGATGGCACCATGCAAAGTAGCTGAGTGTTAACTCAACAGTAATGAAGTTCTTTATGAAGAACTGCTCACCAGAGAAATCTGCTTGAATTACCAGATAAAGAAGTTTTTTTTAAAAATCTTGATAATAACTGGACATGGTTGACTTCTACTTTTGAAGTCAAAGGATAATTTTAAAAGTAGTCTTCCAAACTAAGAATATTCCTGAATATTCCTTTATAAATAAGAAACAAGACAATCCCCTTAAGGAGTTGCCCACATTCTTAAAAAAGAATCAATATGGGGGCCTCTAAAATTAAATGGTTCAATTTAACAGTGTGAGAGAACAATTTCACACTATAATAAAATCCAAATTATCCAGAATTTTAATGAATTTTGGGGTAAAAACGATCTAAGGTGGGTAATATATTCATTAAAAATCACTTAAGCCTTCCTTGATAACTCAAGGCTGTCAAAGTGAAGGCCAGTTTCTCTGCTGGACTGCAACACACAGACACTAAGGGCCAGTAGACACAGTTTTATTAAACGGCCCCACTCATCTCTTTTAGTCATCTCTTTTAACTTCATAATTCTTCCAACTCCTAATATCTACTAATCTCATCATTTTACACACCTTAATCTGTCAAGAGTCTGGAAAAAGATAACAAAATCTGCCAGACAATCTACAAAGTAGGAGGCAAGAGGCTCTTGAAGGGTGTGACACAGGATGACCCAGGGACGCCTCTGCAGCTGCCAGAGCCCGTTTCCCTCCTGTTTCTAAATTCTGCTATCATCAGGTACAGCTGCCCAGGTATCTGACTGCTTAATATTCAAGGTGTTACTGTGTACTAGAAATTCAAGACTGCATTTCTGAATTTCAAATACAGAATTAAATGCCTGACACATTTACTTCCATGAAGAGGTAAAGGACCAACTTCATTATTAGCTGGCATGTGCTTATGAAAGGAAATGGCTTTTCCTCATCTTTAAAAGCAAAAAACAAAAGCAATACTTACCTCAAAACTTAATGCACTAAAAAAAAAGCAAAACAAAACAAAGAATACATTCCAAAGTCCAATATAATTTAAAAAAATATTATCAATGCCATTATTCCCTGGCTAAAAGTACCAATGTGTAAAAAGACTTTAAAGTTGGGGTTTCCAAGTCATCAACAAAATTTCCCCCCACTGAGAATGATCTAAAATGAGGGTAAACACAACTCAGTAAGAGTAGAAAATATCCAAAGGAATATTTAGGTTTCCTAACCAGGTGGGGTCATCTGAGGCATAAGGCAACAACCCCCATGGAGCAGAAGTTGGAGCAGAAGTCGGCCAGAGGCTGTTTGGTTATGGTGCTCAAGGAGCAGGGCACTGCAGGGACCGGAGCTAAGTGTGGTGGGAAGTAGGGACCAAAGGCTTCTTTGTATCCTTTGGTCATCTCAGGCAGGAATTAGGAACTGACTAGACAAATCAACAAGAATACTGTGAACACTGACCTCTCTTCCTGATAAAGAAACATAAACTTATCTTTGGTCCACAATTACCAGGACAAATGGAAGAGCTTTCACATTTTTCTGAATAAATAAGCAGAGGCTCAGAGCACTGAAATAACAGAAATGTAACCCTGTAAAACCTACTAGATCTACCGTGTTCCTCTTGTTAGTTTCTCCTAAGGAACTTGTGCAGAATGTCTCCCATCGCTCCCTGACTTCATCTGGAAGATCTTCAGAGGGAGAAAAGGAAAAAAGCATTATTATCTTTACAATGACCTACACATGGACAAATAAATAAACAGGCAACACAAGAGAATGCCACCCACTCAGCTCAGGGAAAGCAAACACACCCTACTAGCTGAGGGCCTGGCTCTTAGAAGATGGAGCTGGGAAGCTTTACATAGTCCCCAAGGACTTCCAGCAACCAGAAACATTCACTGAATGGTCTAAACTTGCTGCCAAAAGTCATAAGCAGCTCTGTGAATTTAATAAGCTTTTAAAAATCTTTACCTAAAAACTTAACCTGGAAAATATATGTTTCCAACAAAATCTCCTGAGAACGGTAAGCAGTCCTTAAGGTTAGCAGGATGCTGTCTTTTCCACGGTCATACAAGTTTGGGAAATGCTGCAAATGCCAGCTACTGCACACCTTCCTGAGATACTCTGACTAGCAGGTGGCCAAAGGATGTCCCATGGAATCCAGTTTGGCTTCACATATTGCTCAAAGATCATTATTTCCCAAATGTTTGTGTTATAGGCCAACATATGGATAAACAGGCAATAGTGAAATTCTACCATCTAGAGAAATTTTAAAGAAAAAGATATATAAAATACACTGTGATGATCTGGCTTATGCCTCTCCTAAGAAGCAAAATTATAGGTGGGGAAGTCCCAATTTTTCCATCACAGGGAAACAACTATGCTTTTAAGTGCATATTTGGTGGGTAACAGCCTCTTGAACACACAAACATCCTTAAAAGATAAAATAGCACAGACTGGAAAATGATTTTCAGCAAGTTTACCATGAAGGAATTCTGCACCAGGGAGGTTAAAAGTTCTTTCCCATTCAGAGAGTGTGGCAGGACTAGTAATCCTGCTGGTACAAACCAGAGTACACACAGCTCTTACTGCTCTCGTTTGAGAGGAGACAGACATGGCCTGGGTGCCAGTGTAAAAGGCATCCACATGGTTTCTTCCAAGTAATCTTGGGCTGATTACATTTAAACACTACTACAGAAAAGAGTCCTTTAAGAGCCAATATCCCTCATTTTAGTAATAGACATATGGACAAAATGCTGATAAATCCTTTAATATCCCAGTTAAAGGAAATCAATCCATAGGCTATATAGGGGCCTCCAGAAGAAAATAAAAGAGTAATTATAGCTCAACTGCCAGCCTATGAGGGCTTGGGAGCTCAAATGAATGATTTATTGAGCAACATTCTTTGAGAATGAAAGTGAACAACTCTAGCATGCCGGCCTCAGCCATTCCTGCCAATATTAATAAAAGGACTGCAGAAGAGGAGAGACAGCAAAGAACTACATTGTTTAAACACATTCTCAAGAACCTCATGCAAATCGCCAGATAATTTGCCAAATATAAAGAAATTCCACAGATAGCTATTAAAAATGCTACGAATACATCCACTTTATCCTTAAATCCTTCCCCCAATCCAACAAAAACCGCAGTTAAAATTCCATAAGCCACTTACCTTTGATAAGTTGCTGTACTAATGCACTGTTGGGACCCTTATCAGTACTGTGCACGATACAGTTAGCTATCCTCGTCAGGTGTCCCATATAGCCATGCCGTCTTCCTCCCTCAGCCCTGAGAAGGGGGTAAAGGACAAATACAGCTGACTTGAACAACTCAGAGGTTAGGGGCACTGACCCCCAACAGTCTAAAGTCCAAGTATAACTTATGACTCCCACAAAACTTAATTACTAATAGCCTACTGTTGACCAGAAGCCTTCACAACAACATAAAATTGACTAGCACATCCTTGATATGTAATATGTACTATATATAGCATTCTTACAATAAAACTACAGAATGTTTTTTCAAATTGTCATAAATCCCCCCCAAAAATTTCCAGTATATGTATTGAAAACAAAAAAACCTGTACTATACGTGGACCCATGCAATTCAAACGCATGTTATTCAAATAACGACTGTATTCAGATTCAGTGGTGAAATAGCCTGGTAAATACAGTGGACTTATTCATTCTAAAAACTGAGGCACTGGAGGATTCAAGATGGCAGCAGGAGAGGCAAGACAGAGAACTCCTCCCAAAAGCACAGATAGTGTGAAAATATAGTTAATACAACTAACACTAAAACAGCAACAGCATAGAAGGCTTCACCAGACTGCATACAGACCTCACTAACAGAGCAGACCTCACAAAACAGGGTAACATTCGAAAGCCTTGATCCAGTGGGACCCGAGCGCTTCCCCCACCCCAGCTCACTGGCGGGAGGAACAGAAACAGAGCGGGGGAGAGGATGGAAGCCTGGGACTGCTGGACACCTGGCCCTGGAGATCTCTTTGAGAGCAGAAACCTACATTGTGCGGTGCTCTGGAGGATGGGGAGCTGGGACAGGCAGAGTGCTTGAGAGACAGATTCCGGCCAATTGTGGAAGATGGGATCCACACACGGCCACTCGGTGTTAGAGGAAAGGCAGGAGGTCTGACAGGCTTCCTAGCAGTGAGAGGGCTGCTGAAGGGGAGGGGTTTGCACAGAGGTTGCTGCACAGGAGAAGGGATAGGGGGTCAAGGTTGCCTGGGCACGCTCTGCCCAGCAGATTGGAAACTTTGGGGAGCTTCAGGCACTCCAGCCCCCTGGCTGGCTACTCATCTCTAAGGCCCCCCACTGTGACACACAGCCTGCCAAGCCTTCCTCCTGGCCTGACAGCACCCGCTCACAAACCAGCAGTCACTGCTCTGGCATTGGGACAGCTAGAGGGAGGCCCTACCTACAACAGATAGAGACACCAAGCACAGAGGCTTAGACCTGTGTACTCAGCCCACTGGCTCTGATACAGGAGCCAGGCAAGGCAGACGGGAATCAGGAAACAGATTTTTCTTCCCCCCAAGCACCAGCTCCACTCCCCTACAACCCCAAACCTCACTCTAGGGGCTGGGCAGCTCCAGAGACTGCAGCTTCTCGGCAATAGAGGGCACCAGACAGAAATATGAAACGTCAAAAGAACTTGGTTCAGACCAAAATCTCACAAACCCCAGAAAAAGGGCCAAATGAAACTAATTCACCAATCTTACTGACAGAGAGTTCAAAATAAAAACCATAAACATGCTTATGGAGGTACAGAAAAATATTCAAGAACTCAGGAGCGAATTTAAGATGGAGATTCAATCACTAAGAAATTCCATATATGAAATGAAACATAGGTGGAGGGATTTAAAAGCAGATTAGATGTAGTAGAAGAGAGGGTAAATAGAATAAAAATTAGAGAAGAGGAATACAAAGAAGCTGAGGCACAGAGAGAAAAAAGAATCTCTAGGAATGATATATTGAGGGAAATGTGTGACCAATCCAAACGGAATAATATTCGCATAATAGGGGTACCAGAAGAAGAAGAGAGAGAAAAAGGGATAGAAAGTTTCATTGAGGAGGTAACTGCTGAAAACTTACCCAATCTGGGGAAGGAGATAAGTCTCTCAAGTCATGGAGAGGCACAGATCTCCCAACACCAGGGACCCAAGGAAGACAACATCAAGACATATAATAATTAAAATGGCAAAGATCAAGGATAAAGACAGACTTTTAAAAGCAGCTAGAGACAGAAAAAAGATCACATACAAAGGAAAACCCATCAGGCTATCATCAGATTTCTCAACAGAAACCTTACAGGCCAGAAGGGAGTGGAATGACATATTTAATGCAATGAAGCAGAAGGGCCTCGAACCAAGAATACTCAATCTGGCAAGGTTATCATTTAAATTTGAAGGAGGGATTAAACAATTTTCAGATAAGCAAAAGCTGAGAGAATTTACCTCCCACAAACCACCTTTACAGTGCATTTTGGAGGGACTCCTATAGGTGGAGGTATTCCTAAGACTAAATAGATGTCACCCAAGGGATAGACAAAGAGTACAGCATATGATTCATAAGGGAATTACCCTTCAACCTTTGGTAGCCACAAATCTAAAGCATGCAATGGCGATTAAGTACATACCTATCGATAATCACCCTAAGTGTAAATGGTCTGAATGCACCAATCAAAAGATGTAGAGTTACTGAATGGATAAAAAAAAAAAAGACCGATCTATATGCTGCCTACAAGAGACTCACTTCAAACCCAAAGACATATGCAGATTGCAAGTAAAGGGACGGAAAAAGATATTTCATGCAACTAATAGGGAGAAAAAAGCAGGACTTGCAGTACTTGTATCAGACAAAATAGACTTCAAAACAAAGAAAGTCGTAAGAGACAAAGAAGGACATTACATAATGCTAAAAGGGTCAGTTCAACAAGAGGATATAACTATTATAAATATCTATGCACCCAACACAGGATCACCTACATATGAGAAATAAATACTAACAGAATTAAAGGGGGAATAGAATGCAATGCATTCATTTTGGGAGACTTCAACACACCACACACACCAAAGGACAAATCAACCAGACAGAAAATAAAGAGAGAGGCACTGAACAACGTATTAGAACAGATGAATGTAACAGACATCTACAGAACACTCCATCTAAAAGCAACACGATACACATTCTTCTCAAGTGCACATGGAACCTTTTCAAGAATAGATCATATACTAGGCCACAAAAAGAACTTCAGTAAATTCAAAAAGATTGAAATTGTACCAACCAGCTTCTCAGATCACAAAAGTATGAAACTACAAATAAATTACTCAAAAAAAAAGAAAGAGCCCACAAACACATGGAGGTTTAATAACATACTCCTAAATAATCAATGGATTAATGACCCAATAAAAACAGAGATCAAGCAATATATGGAGACAAATGACAACAATAATTCAACACTGCAAAATCTTGTGGGATGCAGCGAAGGCCGTGCTAAGAGGGAAATACATTGCAATACAGGCCTACCTCAGGAAAGAAGAACAATCCCATATGAACAGTCTAAACTCACAATTAATGAAACTAGAAAAGGAAAAACAAATGAGGCCCAATGTCAGTAGAAGGAGGGACATAATAAAGATTAAAGCAGAAATAAGTAAAATTGAGAAGAATAAAATAATAGAAAGAATAAATAAAAGCAGGAGCTGGTTCTTTGAGAAAATAAACAAAATAGATAAACCCCTAGCTAGACTTATCAAGAAAAAAAGAGAGTCTATACACATAAACAGAATCAGAAATGAGAAAGGAAAAATAATTATGGACACCACAGAAATACAAAAAATTATGAGAGAACACTATGAAAAATTATATAGTAACAACCTGGATAAGCCAGAAGAAATGGACGACTTTCTAGAAAAATACAACCTTCCAAGGCTGACCCAGAAAGAAACAGAAAATCTGAACAGACCAATTACCAGTAAAGAAATTGAACTGGTAATCAAAAAACTACCTAAGAACAAAACTCCCATACCAGATGGTTTCATTGCTGAATTTTATCAAACATTTAGTGAAGACCTAATACCCATCCTCCTGAAAGCTTTCCAAAAAGTAGAAGAGGAGGGAATACTCCCAAACTTATTGTACGAGGCCAACATCACTCTAATACCAAAACCAGGCAAAGACACCACAAAAAAAGAAAATTACAGACCAATATCCCTGATGAACATACATGCAAAAATACTCAACAAAATATTAGCAAACTGAATTCAAAAATACATCAAAAGGATCATCCACCATGATCAAGTGGGATTCATCCCAGGGATGCAAGGATGGTACAACACTTGAAAATCCATCAACATCATCCACTACATCAACAAAAAGAAGGACAAAAACCACATGATCATCTCCATAGATGCTGAAAAAGCATTGCACAAAATTCAACATTCATTCATGATAATAACTCTCAACAAAATGGGTACAGAAGGTAAGTACCTCAACATAATAAAGTCCATATAGGACATACCCACAGCCAACATTATACTTAACAGCGAGAAGCTGAAAGCTTTTCCTTTGAGATAGAGAACAAGACAAGGATGCCCACTCTCCCCACTTTTATTCAACATAATTCTGGAGGTCCTAGCCATGGCAATCAGACATCACAAAGAAATAAAGGCATCCAGATTGTTAAGGCAGAAGTCAAACTGTCCCTGTTTGCAGATGACATGATATTGGACATAAAAAACCCTAAGGAATCCACTCCAAAACTACTAGATCTAGTATCTGAATTCAGTAAAGTTGCAGGATACAAAATTAATACACAGAAATCTGTTGCATTTCTATACACTAACGGTGAACTAGCAGTAAGAGAAATCAGGAAAAAAATTCCATTCACAATTGCATCAAAAAGAATAAAATACCTAGGAATAAACCTATCCAAGGAAGTGAAAGACATACTCTGAAAACCTCAAGACACACATGAGAGAAATTAAAGAAGATACCAATAAATGGAAACACATCCCTTGCTCATGGATAGGAAGAATTAATATTGTCAAAATGGTCATCCTGCCTAAACAATCTAGAGATTCAATGCAATCCTTATCAAAACATCAATAGCATTCTTCAATGAACTAGAGAAAATTGTTCTAAAATTCATATGGCACCACAAAAGACCCCGAATAGCCAAAGCAATTCTGAGAAGGAAGAATAACGTGAGGGTAATTACACTCCCTGACTTCAAGCTCTACTACAAAGCCACAGTAATCAAGACAATTTGATACTGGCACAAGAACAGACCCATAGACCAATGGAATAGAGAGCCCAGATATAAACCCAAGCACATATGGTCAATTAATATGTGATAAAGGAGCCATGGATATACAATGGGGAAATGACAACCTCTTCAATAGCTGGTGCTGGCAAAACTGGACAGCTACATGTAAGAGAATGAAACTAGATTACTGTTGAACTCCATACACAAAAGTAAACTCGAAATGGATCAAAGAACTGAATGTAAGTCATGAAACCATAAAACTCTTAGAAAAAAACATAGGCAAAAATCTCTTGGACATAAACATGAGCAACTTCTTCATGAACATATCTCCCCAGGCAAGGGAAACAAAAGCAAAAATGAACAAGTGGGACTATATAAAACTAAAAACCTTCTGTACAGCAAAGGACACCATCAATAGAACAAAAAGACATCCTACAGTATGGGAGAATATATTCATAAATGATATATCCAGTAAGGGATTGACATCCAAATTATATAAAGAGCTCACACACCTCAACAACCAAAAAGCAAATAATCCAATTAAAAAATGGACAGAGGAGCTGAACAGACACTTCTCCAAAGAAATTCAGACGGCCGACAGGCACATGAAGATGCTCCACATCGCTAATCATCAGAGAAATGCAGATTAAAACCACAATGAGATATCACCTCACACCAGTTAGGATGGCCGCCATCCAAAACACAAACAACAACAAATGTTGGCGAGGATGTGGAGAAAGGGAAACCCTCCTACACTGCTGGTTGGAATGTAAATTAATTCAACCATTGTGGAAAGCTGTATGGAGGTTCCTCAAAAAACTCAAAATAGAAATACCATTTGACCCAGGAATCCCACTCTAGGAATTTACCCTAAGAATGCAGCAGCCCAATTTGAAAAAGACATATGCACCCCTATGTTTATTGCAGCACTATTTACAATAGCCAAGAAATGGAAGCAACCTAAGTGTTCACCAGTAGATGAATGGATAAAGAAGATGTGGTACATATACACAATGGAATATTATTCCGTCATAAGAAGAAAACAAATCCTACCATTTGCAACAACATGGATGGAGCTAGAGGGTATTATGCTCAGTGAAATATGCCAGGCGGAGAAAGTCAAGTATTATATGATTTCACTCATCTGTGGAGTGTAAGAACAAAGCAAAAACTGAAGGAACAAAACAGCAGCAGACTCACAGAACCCAAGAATGGACTAACAGTTACCAAAGGGAAAGGGACTGGGGAGGATGGGTGGGAAGGGAGGGATAAGGGAGAAAAAGGGGTATTACGATTAGCACACATAATGTAGCGGGGGGTGGGGGGGGCAGAGTGGATATGGGTACGGCAGTATAACACAGAGAAGACAAGTAGTGATTCTATAGCATCTTACTTTGCTGATGGACAGTGACTGTAATGGGGTATGTGGTGGGGACTTGATAATAGGGGGAGTCTAGTAACCATAATATTGGTCTTGTAATTGTATACTAATAATAGCAAAAAAAAAACCCCAAAAACTGAGGCCCTAAAAATGGGAATGGACAGTAAAGGAGAATGCCCGAATATGACCAGGCCAGGGTGGGGGACACAGGGTAACAGTATAAATTGTGTACTCAAGGACACATTGCAGTCTCACTCAATAGGGCAAAGTTTATTCAAATATACAAACCAACCAGTAATCTTCAATAACCTTTAAAGACAAAACCCCAAACATTCATTAATGCCTAATATTTCTGTAACTTTCCTTTAAATCTTCTGCGAAACTATTTTTTAGACATCAAGCACACTGTAGGAAACTGAGTTGAGAATTCTGCTGGTTCATTTTGTTAAAAACATCAAATTTTAATCATATCAATCAACTAGCAGAGATAACTGTCTACCAATGGCATTTCTCAAGTTAAAATATTGGCTGATTTTGAGGACTTAGCCTAAGATGAGAGGTAGTCAACTTGGATTTGGCCCATACTCACCTGGAAAACAAATTATTCCTCACCCCTCTCCTTCACTTAGGGCCTAATCTTCCCAAGTATAATCCATCTTTACATTCAGACAAACTTTTCACATCACTGTGATTTCTCTGCCCAACCACTTACAAAGTGCCAAGACTTTAACTTCTATGAAAAAAAGGACTTTGATGGAGGGCACAAACTGAAGAGATACTTGCTTAAAGGGAGAACCTTTCGGGAGTCACTAGGAAAGCCATATTCTGCTTGACAGCTTGCCTGGCAAATAAAATACCTGCTAATAATCTTGGGAGGTCTGGGGATAGCAAAGGGTCACAAGTCATAGGGCTGATGTCAGCGGAGCGGCTAAGTGATCCTTTAGTTCACAGTAAGGTCCCAAGACCTGAGTGCTCCTCAAGAAAAACTCCTTAGGCGGACACCACCATGCTCTGCCAGCCTCTGGTAAACAGGCCCATCTGGAAGGTGTCTGGACCAGGAGCCCCAATCCCCTGGAGGCTTCTGGCACAAGGAAACATTAGAAGATCTCTTTTAGGACCCCTCCAGCCAGACCTCCCGAGAATGCAGCTCATTGGGAGCAGAGCACCTAGGACACCTCAGCACTGGCAAGATGAGCAGGTGGAGAGAGAAAGGAGTCAGGGAGGGCCCAAAGCGCAGACGCACAACCAGGGGTGTTGGTCTGGCCATGCACAGCAACCCCATACCAGAGGAGCTCCATCTGGAAGCACATATGTGAGTTCTACCAACCTGGCCCCTGCCACATTCACACTAAATGCCACATTCCCACAGAGTCAAATGAGAGCCACATCAGTGCCTAGTGAGCAACGTAAAAAAGCCCAAACCTCACAAAATTAAGCTGACACCTCCCATGCTCTCCTGGGGGCTGCAAGATGACTCAGAACAGAGACACAGAGCCAGTGGAAAAGATTCAACTATGAAGAGGCATGAAACAACTTTTCAGGATGATGGAAATGTTCTTTGTCTTGATTGTGGTAGTTACACAACTGCATGCATTTGTTGGAATTCCTGGAAATTCACACCAAAAAAGCGTGCATTTACGAGAATCATACCCCAATAATCCTGACTTAAAAACAGACACAAGAAGCATGCTTTGTGTTTTCCGAACACACCCTTTGCCACCTGCCTGGCATCTATAGGCTGGCACAGAAGCTCCTCGGGCATTAGAGAAGGACGCTGCCATAGATAGCACCACCATGATTGAAGCCTGTGAACAAGGCTACCTGTATGCATCAACTAAGACTTCATATAATAAGCTCACCAATCAGCTAACGGGAGTTGCTGAGAAGAAAATACAAGGCAATATCCCTCTCTAGTTCTATGCCCAAAGCAACTCTTCCCTACAATGAGAACACAGGGTGACCATGACAAACGTGCTCATTTAAAGCAGCATCAAAGAAGATGGGCCTTTACACCTCTTTACTTCAGCTCTGCATTATTCTCAGAAAGACAGCCATTCAAAAAGGAACAGGAAGCTTCAAAGGCCGCACAAGGGGGGGACACTTCGGACCCTTGGTCTCCGGTCTCCCCACCTCAAAAGATGTAGAAAGGCCGGGGATGTAAAAGCAAGTTACTAGAAAAACATCTGTAACAGTGAAATAATCTGAAGTCCCGAGAGAATCATTTATAACTGTTAGGTGGCCTGTACCACATAATGATTTTCATTCTTCTCTGACCAGGGCATGGGAGGATGTTTTCTTCAAATTAAAAATCAGAGTGAATTCCTATCAAAAAACAATTTACTTACTGTTTCTTCTCATTCATTTCCCAGGCATCAAGTATTCGTTCTATTAACTGACATTTCTGAAAAAGCTGAATAAAAAGGAATATTTCAGTTAACATTTATATAAATGTCAGGGTCAAAATTTTCAAGTGAAATAGAACTCTAGTTAAACAGAACAGTTGATATGTATAACCTTGTGAGCTAACAACAGCTGTCAATTACTGAATAAAGCATATGCAGTGTGGTAATAAAGATCCTCAAGGCCTTTTGGACACTATAGGGATTGAAGACAGGGCACTGCCTCTGCACTGCCTCTACTGGGAGGTGACGGCATTGCAAGTGTGGCTGCCAGGGCACAGCTGACTCAAAGCCATGCCAGGTTTTAGTAGCTATGAAAATCTGGCTCAGAAATCTACAGCACCACCAAAATTACAATGGAATGAATAAAATTATGCACTGACAAAAATTTAATTCTGAATCCGCAGAAATACTTGTGCTCTGTAAATGTGAGCAACACTCACTTCCAGATGTACTAACATTACTGCATTTCTATTAAAAATAGGTGTGGCTTTTGCCCACGTTCTGCAAGCCAACAGAAGTGCCGTGGGCTGCTCTGGAGCAGGCGCGGTGCCAGCTGTACTCAGTCGTCATCTGTCTTCCCCATCCACTTGGTTGCTCCAGGCTAGCCTTTCTTGTCTTCCAAGTTTGGAAGTAACCCAGTGTGAGTGAAATTTTCATACAACCAAAGACTTCAGAGCAAGAAGAAACCTGAAGACTGATTTAGTACAACTGCTTCATATATATATATAAAATACATATTTTATTTATGTATTTATTTTTAGCAGCCTGAGACAATCTTTTATTCTTTTGTCTTTTTATTAAAGTATCATTGATATACACTCTTATGAAGGCTTCACATGAAAAACATTGTGGTTACTACATTCACCCATATTATCAAGTCCCCCCCACACCCCATTGCAGTCACTGTCCATCAGCGTAGTAAGATGCCACAGAGTCACTACTTGTCTTCTCTGTGCTACACTGTCTTTCCCATGACCCCCACACATACCATGTGTTCCAACCAAGGTTCCTCAAGCCCCTTCGCCCTCCTACCCCACCCACCCTCCCCCTCCCCTTCCCTTTGGTAACCACTAGTTCCTTCTTGGAGTCTGTGAGTCTGCTGCTGTTTTGTTCCTTCACTTTTGCTTCACTGTTATACTCCACAAATTCCGCCTCATGTTTAATACCAGAAAACAGACCACAAGAAGAGGTTTGCTTGACATCGCACAGAACTCACTGCTCCCAACTTTCCATACTGTGTTCAACACCAGAAATGGTAACTCCAGCATCCTAAATAATTTTTAAATGTTTTCTACAGCATTTAAAATTTTATGGTTCTTTTAATCTCCAAAAGATTTCTCAATCTTCAAATCTACTGATTTTACCATATAAGCAAGCCACTTGAGATTTTTTTTTTAAAGAAGTTCAAGAGCTATTAGAATCTAAGGGGTATTGATCCAGAGCTCATTTATAGAATCACTGGTTAAAAATGCAATGAATATAAGTTAAATAGTTAGATTCTGAAATTTAACCTCATGCCCTTAAAATTTAAATTTATTTCACACTTAAGTGGCAAAATGCTATAACCAGGAGTGGCAGAAAAAAAGACACGAAGGAAGCTTACATGTTTCAATAACAAATTGTCACCAGTGGAGTCCTGATCAGTAATTGTGCTATTTTCTATGTTTTCAAAAGGACTTGCAAGAATCAGTGCGATACAGATCTCCACTTGTGTGTGTAAAAAGTTATTCCATGTATATTTGAAGAACATGTCCTGTAAAAAAAGAAAAATAATGCCTTCTTTTATTCAGTTACCTCAATGTTTAAGACACTACTTTCATACATTTACCAAACAGTAGTTTATAAAGTAAAAAATGATGTACTCTTAGTTCAACAGGACTAATTAAAAGGGAACACAAGTTTATTTTAAAGGAGGTTTGAAACATCACTTTCATAGACTACACAGCATATCTGCTCACCCAACAAACATGCCAGAATTGGCATGGTATCTAGGAGAGACCAACAATAAACACATGAAGAAAGGACAAGAGTTAAGTTTTTCAAAGAGAAAGAGAATATCTTTTTGTTTTCAAAGCAACTCATACAGGTAAGTTCAGTAAACTTCCAATACTTTTCAAAGAGATCTGTGAGAATCTCATTTTGATTTAACAAATATGTACTGACAACGCCTTCTGTGCAGGCACAGTGCCGGGTGCAACAGGAAAGGCAGAGATTAAAATATGTCCCCAGTCTGGAGGCACTCACACCTCAGGAAGAGTTAACACTCAGGCATTCAAAACTCAGCCAAGGGAGCAAAACAAGGGAGGTGTGAGAGGCAGTGACATGGGAACATCCTGAAATGTTTCCCAGATTACCTGAAAAGGTAAAAGTCCCACAAAGAGAAAAGATGACTCCTGAAAGCTTACAATGCATAGTTCAAGTATACATTCAGGGTATCATTCAGTCTGGTTATCTAATCTCAAAATGGAAACAGCAATGGTTAATGATCTAGTTAGAGGAGTTTTACCAAATCTGTCAGGACTTAAAAGTAGCTCTAAAGATTAAGACAGACTGAATTAACAGTAGCTATATACTAGTAACTGATGACTTCAGGGAGACTCCCAGAAATGGGAGTAAAACACTACCCTCCTCGAGTCAGGAGGGTACACCAGTCAGAGGGTAGGGCAAAAACTACGTCTCCTCAGATACATGCCTATGTTATCAAAGGAACTGTAATCCTTTCATGTTTCATCTTTCTCCAAAATGTTCCGGCTCTCTATGTCCTATACTGATACGTCATTTAACCCAAAGCTGAAACAGAACTAAAAATATCTCAATAACACTAAAAAGCACAACAGTATGGTTGATAGAGCACTCATGGGTTTGAAACTGGATGTGAATAAAATCTTAGCTCCAGAACTTACTAGCCATGGAATGTTCCCCTCTCTGGGCATGATCTGAAAAACAGATACTCTCTCTCACATGAGGCTTTACACTCAGGATCACATGAGAAATGTATATAAAATGCACATTACAATGCCTTTGATTTAGCGAGCAAAGCCCCAGAGTCTCCTTTGAAACACCCCCAGAACTCCCCCAAATGTATGGTATTGGCCAGGTGTCTCGTGAAACCTGCTAAATGTTCATCTCCATGCCTTCTGTGCTGTGTGTGGCGTGGCAGGACGGACAAAGCAAGGCTGGGCCTGTGGATTCTAAGCACAAACCCTGGAACTGGGGAACTTGGTCAGGGAAGTCCAGAATTAACTGGCTTCTTCCTTCTCTCTTCCACTGACAAGCAAACTAACAGCTATTTCAAGGAAAAAACTGGAGTCCAAGGACCACATACAGTCTCAGATACACTACACAAATCAGTAGAAAGAAGATAAAGGCTTGCCCCCTTGCTAATTAATTAGGGTCACTTTCTGCTGATACAAGCCCTGAGGAAAGTGACTACATCCACTCTAACATCTGTGCCACACTGAGCTTCTCAAGGTAAATAAATGTGTGAGGTTGTGACTTGCATTAATTATCTATAAAATACCAAGAGCAAATGAAAACGTCTTTCAGGGGAAATCTTACCAATATGACTCCGATGCTATTCAGCTCCATAAGGTCCCCATTGATACTGCTGGTATTTGTTTGAAGGAGGCTGGATATCAACCGAATCACGTTCAACCGGGTGTTTCCCACAGGAGGGTCCAGCACACCCCACGTAGTCTTCATCACATTTTTCTGAGGAAGAAAAGCCCTCCAATTAAATCCAGTTAAGTAAACGAACAAAAGGGTATAGGGGTATGAACTAAGATACAACTCTAGGTAAACTAACCCTGCAAATAATTTGACCTGAATTCATCTGAAGGAAAATGCAAAACTGCTATTGTTATCTTTAAGATATGAAATAACCAAGAGGGGAAAAAGTCAAGTAATATCCCTGGACTATTTTATAAGATGTCACATATCCCCCTGCTCCAACATTCCAAACTGCCACAGGAAGAAAGCAGAAAGCTACAGAAGTCCATTAAAAAAAAAAAGCAATATTCCTAACCTGACCAGAAATCTAAGAAACTAAGAGAAGTTACAAGTGGTTTTAGATCCCAGTTCTCAATCTTTGCCAAATCTGAGATAAAAGTGCAAACTCAGAAGTTGCCTCTGGATCACAACCTTGAAACAGGATTAGCTTCAAACTGTTCTTGTTCATAAAGGGAGTTTCTACATTTTGAATTCACAAAAGACAGACACAGAACATGTCTGAGTTTCAGAAGTCTGCCAGGAAAGGGTGACACATTACAGCCTGGTGGTGAGGCTGCCCCTCTCAGAGCCCCCAGCCATGGCAGCGCCCTCATGCCCTTCTGCTCCTTGAGGCTTAACAGACTGGTAAGGCCCACGGTCTTATTCTATGTAAGACAGCTCTGATGAACAGACATTTTAGAAAGCTTCACTGATCTACACACACCACATCATATAGTAAAATCAGGTACAAACTGAACTCACTCACTCCTAGCAGTAAAAGAGAGGAAGTCCAAACGAGACACTGCCTTACTTCTGAAGCAGGGCCAAGAAGAATACAACTGTGAGAATCCATATTAGATGCTGCCTTTTTGTCCACCTAGAAAGAAGACAGGTAGGCCATCTAAGACACAGGTCAGGGCACTTGGCCACACACCCTTCTCTCAGCTCCTTCTCCCTCTCCTCCAGCCTCCATGGGTGATGTTCTCTCTTCTTCTCCTAAGTAATCCTTTCATTCCTTTCCTGTTCTTCCCAGGTCCGGCATGAAGGATGTCACTGGCTGTTAACTGTTAAACACCAACAGAGGCCCCTTACCTGAGGGTGAACGCCTAACACTCTCGTCTGCATCTGGCCCCAGCTGAATGCAGCAAGATGACATGGCCCAGGTGGCACCACTGTTGGCTCACTCGTAGCCACCAGTCACCTAAAGAGACAATCTGGAAGCTGAACTAGACTTTCTGGATAATGGACAAATTATTCTGTGCTCCCACCTCCATAAATGTTTAAATAAACAGAAAACCATCTAATTTAGAAGGGAGAAAGGAGTATGCTAAATTCCCAGTAACTCACATAGTATTCCACAGAGATATGCACTACAATGGTTGAGATGCTGGATCCAATGTCCAAAGACACAGGGCAGGAGGAGAAAGGCCAGACAGACCTGCTATTGGCAGCACAACTCACAGAACTGAGTCTTCCACCTATAGGTCCCAAACGGAGGAGCCTCTTACCCTAATCTAAACCTCTGCACCAATCCGAGGGGCATAGGGTGTAGCAGAAGAACACCACTTTTGGACTGTGAACACCCCTCTTCTGAAGGTCTTCACCATCTGCTCTTTCTGCTTTCAGTGGCCTGCCTGAGTGAACAGTCATTTGTAGGTTAGCACATGGATGGTCCTTATGGACAAACTAACACTTCAAGTCATATTCAACCAACTATTTCTTAAATAAGGTATCTGTCCATCAGACTTCACACTGCTCTAACTCCAAATAAGACATCTCAATTTCAAAGATCAGTTCCTATAAGATTTACTTTACTTCAAAGATGTGAAAATAACATGCTATGGGAAGAAAATTGTTGATTTTATTGACATATAAGTACCCAGAATTCATAGAAACAAAGAAAAAGATGTTTCCCAAGCAGACATATTCTGCCGAATTTTAATTCTACCCCATTCATCAATCTAGACACTATGTATAGATAAAAGCCAAATAAAAACTAGCTCAAAATCAATGAACAGAACTGTCAGTGTGCCTTTCAGTATCTTTTCTACATGCTGGTCAAAGCCAGTTCTATTAGTCTACAGGATTCATGGACCTCCTCACAACTGTTTAAAATCAAATTACTGAGCTGGCCAGCCATGGAGCTGCCCTACCTTGGGTGGCTCAAGCAGGAGTTCATGGAAAGATCCAAGTCTTCCTCGGATGGCTTCTAGAACACTCTTGTTGACTGAACAAGCTGAATGAGTCATGCCTGGTGGGCAGATCTCTATATGGCCTTCAAATCTTGAAACAAAGCAAGTTAATTTTACTTACTATAATTTCAAAACAAATCATTCAAAGTGTTCCATATCAGCATGTAGGTATATATATAATAACTATATAAATATATAGTGACTATACTAACATTTCTGGAGGGATAGAAACAGGGTATAAAATCCTCAGTGGAGATCAGCCAACATGACCTGAAATCCAAGGCCTACAGAAGTAAGAAATTATGTGTGATTTCTTCCCGTTCTCCTAAACTTTATGGTTCCTTGTTCCTGTTACAGTAATAGCAGGTCTCTAATCAGAAAATTTGGAAAGTAAAAGGAGATGTGATCCCCAAAATGTTGGGCATTCCACCCATCTGCCATTTGGGATGTTAGTAATAAGCAGGCCTGTATTTGTTCCATACAGTTTTTCTTGGTTGATCATTGTTTCCTACTTAAAACGCTTAACTTACTTTTTTACTTAAAGCTCAATCTATACTCATTATAACCTACTCCTTACAGGAAAACAATTACAAGTGGAATGAAACTCCCAAACCCCAATCGTCATGAGTGAGCACGTGGAAAAGGGGTCCTCAAAGTAGGGGGAGAGGACATCAGGAAGGAAGGGCCTAAAAACATGGATATGCAATTCAAGTAAAAAGATACACTAGGGAGTAGTGTGTTAACTGGACATCAGCGCAAACTCGTGGTTGACAATGTGGCCGAAGGATCGAGACTGCTTGAGCCTAAGTCCAGGTTTGCTCACCAGTATTTGCTCTAATACGGAGGATGGGAACCTCTAGAATGTCTCCCCAAGGACTGCTAATACAGACAGAGGGCTGAGAACACCACCTGGCACAGAGCTAACATCTAGAGAGTGAGGATTATGACTATTACTTGAAAATATTCTACACGTGAAAGTGATTTCTAACTCAGAGCTCCATGAAACTGCATTCGGAAACTCAGTTACTGGATGAGGGGGAAGGGAAGGGGAGAAGCCTTTTGGTTTGATTATAGTGTTTTTTCATATGCAAGGAAGGGTTTTAATCATTTATGTGGCCAAATAAAATTTTGTTCTTTAGTTTCTAAGGAACCATGCTTTAAAGTTCTTTACAGCAGCTCCTAATTCTCTGAGTTTTTGCACACTTTTCCTCTAATGTTTTAAATTTAATTCATCTGGAAATTTATTTTTTATATAAAACAGGTGTAGATGATTTTTTTCCCAAGTGGACCTCTCTAGACTACATTATAGAACAATCTACCTTTCCCCATATATGTGAAAAATCATACAAAACCATACACTAAAAATTCCTTAAACATTCATGAGATTTTATTTGTTTATCCAATACACATTTAATAAACATCAATTTATGTACCAGCCCTGACTTACGTATAATAGTCAATATCCATGGTGTTTAACAAGACAGATAACTAGTATCACATTGCTGTATTTATTGTAACAATGAGCCACTGTAATATGCAAGAGGCAATCTATATCAATCATTGGTCATACTCAAAATTTCTTGGCTGAAAGCAATCTACATATTCAATGCAATCCCTATCATAAACCAGTGGCATTTTTCATAGAACTAGAGCAAATAATCCTAAAGTTTGTGTGGAACCACAAAAAAACCAAATAGCCAAAGCAATCTTGAGAAAGAAGAACAAAGCTAGAGGCATCACACTCCCTGATTTCAAAATAATACTACAAAGCTACCATAATCAAAATAGTATGGTACTGGGATAGACCCATGGAACATAACTGAGAGCCCAGAAACAAACCCATGCTTACATGGTCAGTAAATATACAACAAAGGAGACAAGAATATATAATGGAGAAAAAGCAGTCTCTTCAATAAATGGTGCTATAATAATGGACAGCTATATGCAGAAGAATGAAACTGGATCAGTCTTACACCATACACAAAATTAAACTTGAAATGGATTAAAGATGTAAATATAAGACCTGAAACCATAAAACTCCTAGAAGAAAACATAAGCAGTAAGCTCTTGAACTGGCATTGGGTAATTTTTTTCTGAATGGCTCTCTCCAGGCAACAGAAACAAAAATAAACAAGTGGGACTACATCAAACTAAAAACCTTCTGCACAGCAAAGGAAACAATCAACTAAACAAAAAGGCACCTATTGAATGGGAAAAGATATCTGTATATGATATATCTGCTAAGGGGCTAATATCCAAAATATATAAAGAATTCATACAACTAAACACCAAAAATACTAACATGATTAAAAAATGGACACAGAACCTGAGTAGACATTTTTTCAGAGGATACATATAGATGGTCAACAGACACATGAAAAGATGTCAACATCACTAATCATAGGGAAATGTAAATCAAAACCACAATGAGACATCACCTTACACCACTCAGAATGGCTGTTGTTAAAAAAAACAACAAAAAATAACAAGTGTTGATGAGGATGTGGAGAAAGAGGGCCCCTTGTACACTGTTGGTGGGAATGTAAATTAGTACAGGCACTATGGGAAACAGTATGGTGGTTTCACAAAAAACTAAAGACAGAAATAACAAATGACCCAGTAATTCTGATTCTGGAAATTTACCCCAGAAAACAAAATCACTGATTTGAAAAGATATGTGCACTCCTATGTTTATTGCAGCATTATTTACAATAGCTAAGATATGGAAGCAACCTGGGTGTCTATCAACAGATAAATGGATAAAGATGATATTGTACATATACACAGAATAGAATATTACTCAGCCACAAAAAAGGAAAGCATAACATTTATAAAAATATGGATGGAACTACAGAGTAGTATGCTAAGTGAAATAAGCCACACAGAAAATGACAAATATTCATGATTTCACTTACATGTGTAATCTACAACACAGATGAACAAACAAAACAGACTCAAACACAGAGAATAGTCTAGTGGTTGCCATAAGGGTGGTGGTGGTGGTGGTGGGGTTGGAGCAAAACAGGTGAAGGTAATAAAGAAGTACACACTTCCAATTATAAAATAAATTAGTCATGGGAATGAGAGTATAACATAGAGAATATAATCAATAATACTGCAATATTATTCTTCCAAATATGAATATAATCAATAATACTGTAATATTATTCTTCCAAATATATATATAAGAATTCACCAAATCTAAAACAAAAACCACATTGAAACTCCAAGAAGAGCTATGTTATATTTAGAACTTAGATTTCGAAAGGTACATGGATGTTTTTAAGTTTTGGTTTCCCAGAGCATATAAAAAGTTATGTTTACACTATACTATAGTGATTAAAGTAGATCTAAATCTGTCAGTACTCCAATTTTGTTTTTCCCTTTCAAAATTGTTTGGGCTATTGTATTTACTTTGAATTTCTATGTAAGTCTTAGAATTGGTTTATTGATTTCTAAAAAATCTCTGCTTGGGTTTTGATTAGAATTACATTGATTCTCCAGATCAGGTTGGGGAGAACTGACATTTCAACAATATTGGGTTTTCTAATCTATAAACACAGTATCCTTCTCCTCTTATTTAGGTCATCTTTGATTTCATCACTATTCAATGGTTTTCAGCATTAAAACTTGCACACTTACTAGACTTACATCTAATTGCTTGTCTCTGTGCTCCAGTCAATGGTACTTCATAAAAACTCCAAATTCCAGCTGTTCATTGCTAGTATAAAGAAATGCAACTACCTTTCTAATACTGACCTTATAACCTGCTATCTTGCTAATTTACTTGTTAGTTCTGGGAGTTTTTTGTATATTCTTTAGGATTTTCTATGAAGATACTCCTGACATTTGTAAACAAATTCAGTTTTATATCTTCTTTTCCAATCTGGATGCCCTTCGACCCCTCTTCCCATCCCTCCCCCACACCCTCCCTTCTTCCCTTACTTCCCAGACCTCCAGCATGAGGTTGAAGAGGATCGGTAATGGAGAATATCTTTTCCATTTTCCTCGATTTTGGGGGATATTTTTCAGTCTTTGACCATTGAGAAAGACGTTAGTGATGGTCTTTTTTCTTTAAGAGGGCTTTCTAAGTTTCCAAAGCCCTTTCTAGTACTAATTTGCTGACGGGTTTTTACCATAAAGAAATTTAATGAAAGTGATCACATGTTTTTTTTTTCTTCAGTCTGTTGATCTGAGTTACACTGATTGATTTCCATTAAGACTTAATTTTATAGAGCAGTTTTAGGTTCTCAGCAAATGAGGGAAAGGCACAAAGGCTGCCTATACACCCTCTGCTCCCACACAGGCAAAGTCACAACCTCCCCCATGAGCAACATCCCCTCCAGAGAGGTACCTTTGTTACAGTCCATGAACCTACACTGAGACATCATAATCACCCAAAGTCTACAGTTTACATTACAGTTCCCTCTTAGTGTTGTACATTCTATGGGTTTGGAAGAATGTATGATGAGATGTATCTATCATTATGGTATCATACTGAGTATTTTCACTGCCGTGAAAGTGCTCTCTCTGTTCATCTCCTACCATGGCGAACCCCTAGCAACTACTGATCTTTTTACTAACTCCACAGTTTTACCTTTTTCTGGAATTTCATATAGTTGGAACCATAGTTTGTAGCCTCAAATTGCTTTCTTTTACCTAGTAATATGCATTTAAGGTACTTCCATGTCTCTTTATGACTAGATAGGTCATTCATTTTAGCTGAGTAGTTATTCCATTGTCTGAACGTACAACAGTTTAACTACTCATCCACTGAAGGACATCTTGGTTGCTTCTGAGTTCGGCAAATAATGGATAAAGCTATTGTAAGCATTATGCAAGTTTTTGTGTGAATGTAAGTTTTTACCTCCTTTGGGTAAATACAAGGTAGCATAATTGCTGGGTATATGGAAGGAGAATGTTTACTTTTACACAAAATGGTCAAATTGTCTTTCAAAGTGGTTGTAGCATTTTGCATTCTCACTAGCAACAACTGAAGAGTTCCTGTTACTCCACAATCTCACCAGCATTTGATATTGTCAGTGTTCTGGATTTTGGCTATTCTCACTGATTGGTTTTTGAAGGATGAATGAGCCTTGCATTCCCAAGATAAACTACACTTGGTCATGATCTATCACCCTTTAAATATAGTGCCTGGTTTAATTTCCTCATATTTTCTTCAGGAACTTTGCATCTAAGCTCTTGCAGGATTTGTTAGGTACTTTTCTTTCTTGTAATATTTTCGTCCAGTTTCAAAGTAATACTGGCCTCACAAAATGAGTTGGAAAGTGCTTTCTCTTCTATATTCTGGTAGATCCTCACGTTTGGTAGAATTTATCAATGAAGCAAATCTGGCAGAGTGTTGTTAGAAGCTTTTTAATTTTTTTTGGTATCATTAATACAAAATTACATGAGCAACACTGTAGTTACTAGATTCCCCCCATTATCAAGTCCCCACCACATACCCCATTACAGTCACTGTCCATCAGCGTAGGAAGATGCTATAGAGTAACTACTTGCCATCCCTGTGCCCTCCCCTACATTATGTGTACTAATTGTTAATGCCCCTTATTCCCCTTATCCCTCCCTTCCCACCCATCCTCCCCAGTCCCTTTCCCTTTGGCAACTGTGAGTCCATTCTTGGGTTCTGTGAGTTTGCTGCTGTTTTGTTCCTTCAGTTTTTTCTTGGTTCTTATACTTCACATATGAGTGAAATCATTTGACACTTGTCTTTCTCCGCCTGGCTTATTTCACTGAGCATAATACCCTCTAGCTCCATCCATGCTGTTGCAAACGGTAGGATTTGTTTTCTTCTTATGGCTGAATAATATTCCATTGTGTATATATACCACATCTTCTTTATCCATTCATCTACTGATGGACACTTAGGTTGCTTCCAATTCTTGGCTATTATAAATAGTGCTGCAATAAACACAGGGGTATATATGTCCTTTTGAAACTGGGTTCCTACATTCTTAGGGTAAATTCCTAGGAGTGGAATTCCTGGGTAAAATGGTATTTTTTTTTAATTGAAGTGTAGTTGATTTTCCGATGTTACTAGTGATTCCACAATTACATGCATCACAAAATTTGCATGAGGATAAGTATAGTTAATCTGTCACCATTCATAGTTATTACAATATAACTGACTATATTTCCTATACTGTACTTTATATTCACGACTTATTTATTGTATAAATGAAGCATGTACCACTTTGTCTCTTCACCCATTTTGCCCGTGCCCCCATTGCCTCTACTTTGGCAACCATCAGTTTATTCTCTGTATTTCTGAGTCTATTTTCTTGTCCATTTGTTTTGTCTTTTTTGATTCCTTTTTCACTTAGCATAATACTCTCTAGGTCCAACCATATTGTGAAAGGCAATTCTTTTTATGGGTGAGTAATATTCCATTGTAGATATGTACCACATCTTCTTTATTCACTCATTCATCAATGGACAACTTAGGTTGCTCCCTTATCTGGGCTGTTGTAAATAATGCTACAATAAACATAGGGGTGCATGTACCTTTTCAAATTAGTGTTTTTGTTTCTCGGGTAAATACCCAGAAGTAGAATTACAGGGTTGTATATTATTTTCATTCTTTTTTGCATATAGCTGTCCAGTTTTCCTAACACAATGTATTAGAGACTTTTTCTCCCATTGTATATTCTTGCCTCTATCATAATTGTACATATAAGCATAGGTTTATTTCTGGGCTCTCTATTCTGTTGCATTGATCTGTAAGTTTTTTTTATGCCAGTTTCACATTGTTTTGATTATTTTGTAGTATAATTTGAAATCAGGGAACATGATACCTCCAGTTTTGTTCTTCTTTCTCAAGATTGTTTAGGCTATTTAGGGTCTTTAGTGGCTCCATACAGATTTTTAAATTATTCAAATTCTGTGAAAAATGCATGTGGTATTTTGATAGGGATTATATTCAATCTGTAGACTGCTTTGGGTAGGTGGCCAATTCAACAATATTAACTCTTCCAATGGCTTAGTATTTTTTTCCATTTATTTGTGTCATCTTTGATTTCTTTTATCAGTGTTTTACAGTTTTCAGAGCACAGGTCTTTCATCTCTTTGGTTAAATTTATACCTAGGTATTTTATACTTTTTGATGCAATTGTAAATGGGATTGTTAATTTCTCTTTCTGCTAGTATGTGATTAGTATATAGAAAGACAACAGATTTCTATATATTGATGTTGCATCCTGCAACTTTACTGAATTCGTTTGTTCAAATCGTTTTTAAATAAGACTTAAGGGTTTTTATCTATAGTATGTCATTTGCAAATAATGACAATTTTAATTC
Organism: Phataginus tricuspis; assembly: GCA_029783875.1. Taxonomy (NCBI): domain Eukaryota; kingdom Metazoa; phylum Chordata; class Mammalia; order Pholidota; family Manidae; genus Phataginus; species Phataginus tricuspis. The sequence continues at coordinate 3,502,501 of JAQQAC010006904.1, read as the reverse complement.
TTTCTTACCAATTTGCATACCTCTTATTTCTTTCTCTTGTCTGATTATACGGCTAGACCTTCCAGTACTGTGTTGAATAAAAATGGTGAAAGTGGGCATCCTTGATTGTTCCTGACTTTAGAGGAAAAGCTTTCTGCTTCTGACCACTGACTACAGTGTTAGCTGCACACTTACCGTATATTATTATGTTATGTTCCCTCTGTACCAATTTTGTTGAAAGTTTCATCATGAATGGATACTGGATTTTGTCAAATGTTTCTTCTATACCTTTTGATGATCATATGGTTTTTATCTTTTCTTGTTAATATGGTGTATCACATTGATTGATTGGTGGATATTAAACTATCCTTGTTGCAGATCTGGAATAAGGCCCATTTGGCCCTGGTGAATCATTCCCTAATGTATTTTTAAATTTGATTCATTAATATTTTATTGATGATTTTCTCATCAATATTCAAAAAGGATGTTCATCTATAATTTTCTTCATACTATCTGGTTTTGGTATTGGGGTAATGCCAGCCCCATAGAATGAATTTGGAAGCATTCCTTCCTTTTCTATATTTTGGAATAGTTTGGGAAGGATAGGTATTAACTTTTCTTTAAATGTCTGGTAGAATCCACCCGTGGAGCTATCAAGTCCTGGCCTTTGTTGTGAGTTTTTTTTTTTTACTTTGCTATTATTAATGTACAATGACATGAACAACATTACGGTTACTAGATTCCCCCACCCCCCCACTATCAAGTCCCCACCACATATCCCATTAGAGTCACTGTCCATCAGCATGGTAAGATGCTATAGAATCACTATTTGTCTTCTCTGGGTTAAACTGCCTTCCCCATGCCTGCTCCCCCTACATTATATGTGCTAATCGTAATGCCCCTTTTCCCCCTTTATCCCTCCTTTCTCACCCACCCTCCCCAGTCCCTTTCCTTTGGTAACTGTTACTACATTCTTGGGTTCAGTTACTCTGCTGCTGTTTTGTTCCTTCAGTTTTGTCTTCGTTCTTATACTCCACAGATGAATGAAATCATTTGATACTTGTCTTTCTCCGCCAGGCTTATTTCACTGAGCATAATAACCTCTAGCTCCATCCATGCTGTTGCAAATGGTAGGATTCGTTTTCTCCTTATGGCTGAATAATATTCCATTGTGTATATGTACCACATCTTCTTTGTCCATTCATCTACTGATGGACACTTAGGTTGACTGCATTTCTTTGCTATTGTAAACAGTGTTGCGATAAACCTAGGGATGCACATGTCGTTCAAAAATTGGGCTGCTGCATTCTTAGGGTAAATTCCTAGGAGTGGAATTCCTGGGTCAAATCGTATTTCTATTTCGAGTTTTTTGAGGAACCTCCATACTCCTTTACACAACGGTTGAACTAATTTACATTCCCACCAGCAGTGAAGGAGGGTTCCCCTTTGTCCACATCCTCGCCAACATTTGTGTTTGTCTTTCAGATGCTGGCCATCCTAACTGGTGTGAGGTGATATGCAAATTTAAATTTCCATTTCTCTGATGATTAGTGATGTGGAGCATCTTTTCATGTGCCTCTTGGCCATCTGAAATTCTTCTTTAGAGAAGTGTCTGTTCAGATCCTCTGCCGAATTTTTAATTGGCTTATCTGCTTTTTGTTTGTTGAGTTGTGTGAGCGCTTTGTATATTTTGGACTTCAACCCTTTATCGGATATGTCATTTATGAATATATTCTCCCATACTGTAGGATGCCTTTTGTTCTATTGATGGTGTCTTTGCTGTACAGAAGCATTTTAGTTTGATGTAGTCCCACTTGTTCATTTTTACTGTTGTTTGTTTTTTTCCATGTTCTGTTTATTTATTGACTGATTTATTATTACTTTTTATATGTGTATTTTTTTATTTTGGTATCATTAATGTACAATCACTTGAACAACACTATGGTTACTAGACCCCGTATTATCAAGTCCTCCTCACAAACGCCACTACAGCCACTGGTCATCAGCGTAGCAGGATGCTATAGAATCATTACTTGTCTTCTCTATAAATACTGCCTTTTCCGTGTCCCCCGCCGCTGCATTACGCGTGCTAATCGTAATGCCCCCTTTCCCCCCTTATCCCTTCCTTCCCACCAATCCGCCCCAGTCCCTTTACCTTTGATAACTGTTAGTCCATTCTTGGGTTCTGTGAGTCTGCTGCTGTTTTGTTCTTTCAGTTCTTCCTTTTATCTTATACACCACAGATGACTGATATCACTTGATACTTGCCTTCCTCCGCCTGGCTTATTTCACTGAGCATAATACCCTCTAGCTCCATCCATGCTGTTACAAATGTCTGAATTTGTTTTCTTCTTATGGCTGAATAATATTCCATTGTGTATATGTACCACCTCTTCTTTATCCATTCATCTACTGATGGACACTTAGGTTGCTTCTATTTCTTGGCTATTGTAAATAGTGCTGCGATAAACACAGGGGTGCATATGTCATTTTCAAATTGGGATGCTGCATTCCTGGGGTAAATTCCTAGGAGTGGAATTCCTGAGTCAAATGGTATTTCTATTTTGAGTATTTTGAGGAACCTCCATACTGCTTTCCACAATGGTTGAACTAGTTTACATTCCCACCAGCAGTGTAGGAGGGTTCCCCTTTCTCCACATCCTTGCGAACATTTGTGGTTGTTCATCTTTTGGATGTTGGCCATCCTAACTGGTGTGAGGTGGTATCTCATTGTAGTTTTAATTTGCATTTCTCTAATGATGAGCGATGTGGAGCATCTTTTCATGTGTCTATTGGCCATCTGAATATGTTCTTTGGAGAAGTTTCTGTTCAGCTCCTCTGCCGATTTTTTAATTGGCTCATCTGCTTTTGTTTGTTGAGGTGCGTGAGCTCTTTCTGTATTTTGGGTGTCAACCCCTTATTGGATGTCATTTATGAATATATTCTCCCATACTGTAGGATGCCTTTTTGTTCTACTGATGGTGTCCTTTGCTGTACAGAAGCTTTTTAGTTTGAGGTACTCCACTTGTTCATTTTTGCTTTTGTTTCCCTTGCCTGTGGAGATATGTTCATGAAGAAGTTGTTCATATTTATATTCAGGAGAGTTTTGTCTATGTTTTCTTCTAAGAGTTTTATGGTTTCATGACTTACATTCAGGTCTTTGATCTATTTCAAGTTTACTTTTGTGTATCGAGTTAGACAGCGATCCAGTTTCATTCTCGCATGTAGCTGTCCGGTTTTGCCAACACCAGCTGCTGAAGAGGCTGTCATTTTTCCATTGTATATACATGGCTCCTGTATCGTATATTAACTGACCATATATGCTTGGGTTAATATCTGGACTCTCTATTCTGTTCCACTGGTCTATGTGTCTGTTCTTGTGCCAATACCAAATTGTCCTGATTACTGTGGCTTTGTAGTAGAGCTCGATGTTGGAAAGCAAGACCCCCCCTGCTTTATTCTTCCTTCTCAGGGTTGCTTTGGCTATTCGGGATCTTTTGTGGTTCCATATGAATTTTAGAACTCTTTGTTCCAGTTCGTTGAAGAATGCTGTTAGTATTTTGATAGGGATTGCACTGGATCTGTAGATTACTTTAGGCAGGATGGCCATTTTGGCAATATTAATTCTTCCTACCCAAGAGCATGGGATGAATTTCCATTTGTTAGTGTCCTCTTTAATTTCTCTTAGGAGTGTCTTGTAGTTTTCAGAGTATAGGTCTTTCACTTCCTTGGTTAGGTTTATTCCTAGGTATTTTATTCTTTTTGATGCAATTGTGAATGGAATTGTTTTCCTGATTTCTCTTACTGCTAGTTCATCGTTAGTGTATAGGAATGCAACAGATTTCTTGTGTATAAATTTTGTATCCTGCAACTTTGCTTAGTTCAGATATTAGATCTAGTAGTTTTGGAGAGGATTCTTTAGGGTTTTTTATGTACAATACCATGTCACCTGCAAATAGTAACAGTTTGACTTCTTCCTTACCAATCTGGATGCCTTTTATTTCTTTGGGTTGTCCGATTGCCATGGCTAGGACCTCCAGTAGTATGTTGAATAAAAGTGGGGAGAGTGGACATCCCTGTCTTGTTTCTTAAAGGAAAAGCTTTCAGCTTCTCACTGTTAAGTATAATGTTGGCTGTGGGTTTGTCATATATGGCCTTTATTACGTTGAGGTACTTGCCCTCTATACCCATTTTGTTGAGAGTTTTTATAATGAATGAATGTTGAATTTTGTCAAATGCTTTTTCAGCATCTATGGAGATGATCATATGGTTTTTGTCCTTTTTGTTGATGTGATGGATGACGTTGATGGATTTTCGAATGCTGTACCACCCTTGCGTCCCTGAGATGAGTCCCACTTGATCATGGTGTATGATCCTCTTGATGTATTTTTGAATTTGGTTTGCTAATATTCTGTTGAGTATTTTTGCATCTATGTTCATCAGGTATATTGGTCTGTAGTTTTCTTTTTTTGTGATGTCTTTGCCTGGTTTTGGTATTAATAGTGGTGCTGGCTTCATAGAATGCGTTTGGAAGTATTCCCTACTCTTCCATTGTTTTGGAAAACTTAAATTAGAATGGGTATTATTTTTTCTCTAAACGTCTGATAAAATTCAGCGGTGAATCCATCTTGTCCTGAGTTTTGTTCTTGGTTAGTTCTTTGATTACCGATTCAATTTCATTGCTGGTAATTGGTCTGTTTAGATTTCTGTTTCTTCCTGGGTCAGTGTTGGAAGGTTGTACTGAAGTCGCCATTTCTTCTAGGTTATCCAGTTTGTTAGCATATAGATTTTTATAGTATTCTCTAATAAGTCTTTGTATTTTTGTGGTGTCCATCGTGAATTTTCCCCTCATTTCTGATTCTGTTTATGTGTGTAGATTCTCTTTTTCTCTTAATAAGTCTGGCTAGGGGTTTATCTATTTTGTTTATTTTCTCAGAGAACCAACTCTTGGTTTTATTAATTTTTTCTAGTGTTTTATTCTTGTCAATTTTATTTATTATTCTCTGATTTTTATTATGTCCCTCCTTCTGCTGACTTTGGTCCTCATTTGTTCTTCCTTTTCCACTTTCGATAATTGTGGATTTAGACTCTTCATTTGGGATTGTTCTTCCTTCTTTAAATAGGCCTGGACTGCTATATACTTTTCTCTTAGAACTGCCTTCGCTGCGTCCCACAGAAGTTGGGGCATTGTGCTGCTGTTTTCACTTGTCTCCATATATTGCTTGATCTCTGTTTTAATTTGGTCATTGATCCATTGATTATTTAGTAGCATGTTGTTAAGTCTTCTTGTGTTCGTGAGCCTTTTTGTTTTCTTAGTATAATTTATTTTTACTTTCATCCCTTTGTGATCTGAGAAGTTGGTTGGTAGAATTTCAATCTTTTTGAATTTACTGAGATTCTTTTTGTGGCCTAGTATGTAGTCTTTTCTGGAAAACGTTCCATGTGCATTTGAAAAGAATGTGTATTCTGCTGCTTTTGGGTGTAGAGTTCTGTAGATGTCTTTTAGGTCCATCTGTTCTAATGTGTTCTTCAGTGCCTCTGTGTCCTTACTTATTTTTTGTCTGGTTGATGTGTCCTTTGGAGAGAGCAGTGTGTTGAAGTCTCGTAAAATGAATGCATTGCTGTCTATTTCCTCCTTTAATTTGGTTAGTATTTGTTTCATGTATGCTGGCGCTCCTGTGTTGGGTGCACAGATATTTATAATGGTTGTATCCTCTTGTTGTACAGACCCCTTTATCATTATGTAATGTCCTTCTTTGTCTCTTGTTACTTTCTTTGTTTTGAGGTCTATTTTGTCTGATACAAGTACTGCAACACCTGCTTTTTTCTCCCTATAGCTTGCATGAAATATCTTTTTCCATCCCTTCCCTTTTAGTCTGTGTATGTCTTTCGGTTTGAAGGGAGTCTCTTGTAGACAGCATATAGTTGGGTCTTGCTTTTTTATCCATTAGGCAGCATATAGATGGGTCTTGATTTTTTACCCATTCTATTACTCTGTGTGTTTTGATTGGTGCATTCAGTCCATTTACATTTAGGGTGATTACTGATATGTACTTACCGCCATTGCAGGCTTTGGATTCATTGTTACCAAAAGGCCATGGGCAGCTTCTTTACTATCTAACCATCTAACTTAACTCACTTATTACACTATTATAAACACAGTCTGATGATTCTTTCTCTCCTTTCTCTTTCTTCCTCCTCCACTCTTTATACGTTAGGTGTTTTATTCTGTATTCTTTGTATTTCCCTTGACTGATTTTGTGGATAGCTGATTTTATTTTACATTTAGTTAGTATTTGGTTGGTCTACTTTCTTTGCTGTGTTTTATTTTCTCTGGTGCCAGCTATATAGCCTTAGGCATACTTCCATCTAGGGCAGTCCCTTTAAAATACACTGTAGAGATGGTTTGTGGGGGGTAAACTCCAACTTTTGCTTATATGGAAATTGTTTAATACCACCTTCAAATTTAAATGATAATCTTGCTGGACACAGTATTCTTGACTCGAGGCCCTTCTGTTTCATTGCATTGAATATATCATGCCATTCCCTTCTGGCCTGAAAGGTTTCTGCTGAGAAGTCTGATGGATTTTCCTTTGCAGGTGATCTTTTTTCTCTCTCTAGCTGCCTTTAATACTCTGTCCTTATCTTTGATCTTTGCCATTTTAATTATTATGTGTCTTGGTGTTGTCTTCCTTGGGTCCCTTGTGTTGGGAGATCTCTGGGCTTCCTTTGACTGTGAGACTATTTCCTTCCCCAGCATGGGGAAGTTTCAGCAATTATTTCTTCAAAGACACGTTCTATCCCTTTTTCTCTCTCTTCCTCCACTGGTACTCCTATAATGTGAATATTGTTCCATTTGGATTGGTCACACAGTTCTCTTAATATTCTTTCATTCCTAGAGATCCTTTTATCTCTCTCTGCCTCAGCTGCTCTGTATTCCTGTTCTCTGATTTCTGTTGCATTAACAGTCTCTTGCATCTCGTCCAGTCTGCTGCTAAGCCAGTCCCGTCGATGGCTTGTCTCATTTCTGCATTGTCTTTCCTGACTTCCCTCACTTCCTCCTTCAGCGCTTGCATATTACTCTGTAGATCCATCAGCATGGTTATGACTTTTATTCTGAAATCTTTTTTAGGAAGATTGTGCATTTCCTTCAGGCTCCCTCTCTGGTGTTGTCTGGGTGAGCTTTGTCTGTACCATATTCCTCTGTCTTTTCATGGCGATAGAAGTGGTCGCTGGCAGGTGCCATGTATATCAGCTGGGCTCTTTAAGACTTTAAAAAAAAAAAAGAAGGAAGAGGAAGAAAAGAGAAAAAAAGAAGGAAGAGAAATAAAAGAGAAAAAAGAAAAGAAAAAAAAAAGCCCACCAGGAGTAGATTCTGTAGGGATGCTGTAGGTGATGCTGTTGCTTCACTATTCCGCAGCCATGGCCGCGCCGCTCCACTGGGCCTTTTCCAGCTCTGGCCAGGGCAGGAATGAATGGGAGGCTATTGTTCTCTGTGTGAAGTTTCAGTGCGGCTACTTTTTCCCAGTCTCCAGCCAAGGGGTCCGAAATTCCTCAGGACTCCCAGCCTGCTGGGATGAGTGTGCTGGGACGATGGTAAGACCGCTGAACAAAGCACGTGCTTTTCTTTTGTCCTGGGAGCCAGCTGCAAGGACCCGGGGGTATTCCCAGCTCAAAACCTGCACCTTCTGCCTCTCCAATCTCCGCTACACCGCACGATGTGTGTCAGCGCTCCCAGCGCATATCACCAGGGCTGGTTATTTCGCAGGCCTGTACTTCCACTCCCTCCCAGCTCTTGAATCCTCCTCTCCCGCCGGTGCGCTAGGGTGGGGGAGTGCTCGGGTCTCGCCGGGACGTGGCTCCGTATCTTACACGCCTCGCGGGGTGCCAAGTCCTGTCAGGTGCAGATGCAGGCTGTGCGCTATCCTGTGTATTCTGGTCTCTCTTTTAGGAATAGTTGTATTTGCTGTATTTTCATAGATACATATGGTTTTGGGAGGAGATTTCCGCCACCCTGCTCACACCGCCATCTTCCTGGAACTCACCCAGATTTCTTTAGTTTATAAAGCCTACAGTTTTTTCTCTGTTCCAGAACCTCATCGAGGACACCACATAAGATTTAATCACCATGCCTCTGTCACCGCCTGTTGACTGTCCTGACAGTCGCTTGGACTACAGGTTGGGTGTTCAGCAGATGATGTTCTCAACTGGAATCTGTCTTACACTGGTCTCATGACCACGGGTCTCTGAAAGGAGGCCCACACTCCCTTTATAACTGGTTTTGATAAAGTCCATGCAAGGGATCTGCCCCAGAGTGGGAACCACATGAATTCTGAGGCCTTGCATGCTGGAGACACACCTCTCTTGCCCTTATATATCAACGATCAACAACAGTACTTCAGGGTTACAACCCTACCCTCTGTTTTTCAGTATTTATTTAGCTTTATAAATGAGATGTCTGGCAATCTGATTTGCTTTGCTGTTAACCCATTGTTTCTTATCCAAATACTTTTAAAATTTAGATTTACCCTTTATCCTTGGGATTCAGAAATCTCATCAGGGTAAGTGTCCCCACTCAACCCTCCCCGCTTTAATTTAATCTTGCCTGGTATTGAGGCAGGTAATAGAGGGATGCAGGCAGATAGAGTTCAGGGCCCCTCTAAGTTTCAAAAAGCTCCAATCAAACTCAGCCACTCAAAAAGTGCACTTAGACAGGCAGCTCTGATTGGTTATACCCTGTGCAAACAAAGCACTGTACTTTTAACCAATCAAAACTGGGTTGTGATGTCATCAGTTCAGTTCTCTATTTGGTCCAGGGAGGGTAGGACTTCTTCCTCTCAGGAAGCAATATAAATCCCAGACCCCACAGCCCTCAGGGTATCTTCCCTTGGAGCCCCTCTTGAGTAACAGGAGCTTTCTCTTTTCACTCATTTTGAAAGAGCTTTGCTGGTTGCTTCATACTCATCTCCTACCTTCATTCTTCATCGCCTCCAAGGCACAATCCTGGGAAAAAGCACTGTTCTCAGCCGGTAAAAGTATTTGATAAACCTTTGTGGCACGAAGACAAGTTCCTTCGTCTCAGAAATTTTCTTCTATTATTTCTTTTATTGTTGAATCTTCTCTGGTTGCTCTAAGTTGTGCAATTATGTTTTGTTTTCTCTTCCATTTGCAAGCATGTATCCTTTTTCTCAGGTCTGTTCCTTTCTCAAGTCCAGGTCATAGATATAAACCTCACAGCACCACTTCATGTGGTTTCAAACCACTTTAAGATGTGGTAACTGCCTTGAAGCATGAGTAGCAAGATGACAGTCCTGCACCATTTAGTACTGGAAGTTACTGGTTACATTATTCAAAATATAACTTACTGGGGAAGACACAGAACACTCCAAATGGCAGGCACAATCTCAGAATTACAATGTAGGGGAAGCAGTACTGCCACAGTGGCTTTCTATTACCACTAACCAAAGATTAAACAAATCAGGAATCGAGATCAGGAATTTGAGAAGTAGTGTGGTTGTGCTCACTATGCTAAAAACCAAACTTACACATTAAAAGTAAATCCAGAAACCCTGGATGGCGACATTTTCATATGCTGAGAGCAGTGCTCCCCTTCCTGCCCTCTGGCTTACAGGATGGATCCACAAGAAAATACAAATTCTAATCTTTAAACAATACACTCCTAGAACACTTACATATTCATACCTCTTGAAATTCTCATGCTCCAGGGAACAATTAGAAAACTCTGACAATTAGTAAGAAAATTAGTATTGGACATAAACTGTAAATGATATAAAAATATCAGATGGCTGGTTCAGGGCCAAACACATGGGAAAAACAGACTCTATTTTTTATTGAAAAAGTTAGCACAAATTTTTCCTTAATATCTCAAACCATCTTCCCATCCATTCAACAATAGCCTAATGAACTGCAGTGCCCTCCGATGTGAACCACCCCACTTCCCCCTCAAAAAAAAAAGCCAATCTGAAGCCTCAAGTTAGCATGTGTAGGGAAGAATCACAAGATGGAAAGATTCCCTGAATCACACATGGAGGAGTGGGGCCCACCAACCAGGAGGATACCTATTTTCAATTGTTATAAGCAAGAAATAAGCTTCTTTTATGTTTCAGCATTACACATTCTTCTTTACAGTACTTATGATAGTAGCATTTTCATAACTACTATAAAAACCCAACTGACTAGAATCCAAATATTGCCAATAAATAAGAGTTCACCAAGTTATATTTTTCAACTGCATCCCTGTGTATTGCACTCATAGAGCTAACTCAAGAGTTTATATAGCACAAAGATTCAGTACCTGAAACTCAGTAATACTGTAGTTTATTAACCGATATCTTAACCCTTAGCTTTTAAAAAATCTAGAATCAAAACAAAATGGCTCATTTTTGTAAGGTAAGAGGAAAGCTTACGTTGGCCGTCGTGTCTCAAGTAAAGTCAGCAATATCTGGATTGCACTGACTATAGCTGATTCATTTTTCTCCTTGTGGAAAATATTTGATAGAAGCTGCTCTATAATTTCTTGTCTAGGGAAACAAACGGAAGATCAAATGCTAATTGTAACATCATTCAACGGTAACAACTTCAGAGAAAAAGATCATGGTACCAGTAAGACAAGTTTTACATAAGAGTTCAACCTCACTTGGACATACTTGTTTTATTTAGTAATGTTTTATTTTTAGTACATTTGTTAAAAGTAGGCAAGTGCTTCTGCTTATTATAAATGTAACTCTCCCATATATATATTCCTACCTCCTCCCCTCAGCAAAGTCATTTGGGTCCTGCTTGTCTTTGAGAGCCAACAAATATTTCAAGACTGGAAATCACCCTCCCACTCAGACCAGGGTGACGGTGACGGTGATGGTGATGGTGACAGTGATGGTGGTTGGGTTGGAGGTGGTATTAAGACTTAGAACTCTTCATCCCACAAATTTTTCAAATTCCTGATTAGAAGGCATAAATGTTTTCCCACAAAGGCATTCATATATAATTAACAGAGATCTAAAATAGGTAAAAGAGAAGATCAACTGCTGCATTTTACCCTGTAATTAAAATTTAGTAAATCAAAATATGATGGCAATGAAATGGATTTGCCTGAACTACTGGCCAAAAAGTCTTCTTTGCAGGTTCTTCCCATTACACTTCACCCACACATATGCAATTTCACAACTAATGTAAAACACAAGGGTAAACTCTTAGGTAAATTTATATGGACATTCTCAAGGAAAACATGTTTCTTGAGATCTTAGTAACTTTCACAATCCATGTGGATTAAGAAATGGGCTCTCCCTTATAATGTGACAAACAGCCGGGTCATCCCTGTTGCTCCCCTGAGATACTATGTATCCCATGGTATGGATGTGCTCCGTGCATCCTAACACCAACTCCCCTGCCAGGCTAGAGCAGCAAGGTGGAGACAATCTCTATTCAGGGAAGCAAATAAAAATTGGTACACACCCTGACTTTAGAGGATCCCCTAACAGGAAGTAGCTTTTAAGTACCCCCAGACGAGCACTAATTTGTTTGGGAGATCTCTACCCGAAACAGTAAAAGTCACTCAACAAACAGCAGCCTATAGAATAAATATTAGTTTGGGGATTGAGCTGTGGAAAACAGATGGCTTTCTGACAGTATATATGATGTATATTCTTCAAACAACAGCCTCAGCTATGGCATCCAACAGCAATGCATTCAGGGATAGTGTTCTTATTTATCAGAGAGCAGTATCATACTCTCAAACATACTGATGCCTGAAGGGAGTGGCTAGCAAAGAGGCCCTCACTTTCTCATGGATGCATCAAATTGGATGTCTACTGCAGGCATGAAAGCGTTCTATGAGTGGACACAAATGACAGAATATCGAGCAAAAGTTTGACGGTCAAGATGCAACACAGTGGCTGAGCCATATTTTGAGCCTTATCTGAAAATACAAGTATCACCAAGTATAGAAAAAAATAAAAAACTGAAGAACTGAGCTCACCAAACACAATAAAAGGAATGCCTTCACATTCTTTAAGTAATGAGTTAATTTACATGCAATAGACAATATATTCACTTTTACATTTTAAAAAACAGAGTTCTTAGATGAGTATAAGTATACACAGAACATGAGCTGTATTATTTTTTTATTAAGGTATTATTGATATGCACTCTTATGAAGGTTTCACATGAAAAAACAATGTGGTTACTACATTTACCCACATTGTCAGTCCCCACCCATAGCCCAATGCAGTCACTGTCCATCAGTGTACTAAGATGCCACATATTCACTATTTCCTTTAATGTTTACCCGTGATCCGCCCACACCATGTGTACCAAACATAATGCCCCTCAATCCCCTTCTCCCACCATCCCCACCCGCCCTCCCACACCCCTCCCCTTTGGTAACCACTAGTTCCTTCTTGGAGTCTCTGAGTCTGCTGCTATTTTGTTCCTTCAGTTTTGCCTCATTGTTATACTCCACAAATGAGGGAAATCATTTGGCACTTGTCTTTCTCCACCTGGCTTATTTCACTGAACATAATATCCTCCAGTTCCATCCATGTTGTTGCAAATGGCAGGATTTGTTTCTTTCTTCTGGCTGAATAGATTCCCATTGTATATATGTACCATCTCTTCTTTATCCATTCATCTACTGATGCACACTTAGGTTGCTTCCATATCTTGGCTATTGTAAAAAGTGCTGCAATAAACACAGGGGTCCCTATGTCTTTTAGAATCTGAGAAGTTGTATTCTTTGGGTAAATTCCAAGGAGTGGGATTCCCAGGTCAAACGGTATTTCTACTTTTAGTTTTTTGAGGAACCTCCATACTGCTTTCCACAATGTTTGAACTAGCTTATATTCCCACCAGCAGTGTAGGAGGAATCCCCTTTCTCTGCATCCTCACCAGCATTTGTTGTTCTTAGTCTGTTCAATGCTGACCATCCTTACTGGCGTGAGGTGATATTTCACTATGCTTTTAATTTGCATTTCCCCGATGATTAGTGATGTGGAGCATCTTTTCATGCGTCTGTTGGCCATCTGAATTTCTTCGTTGGAGAACTGTCTCTTCACAACCTCTGCCCGTTTTTTAATAGGGTTATTTGCTCTTTGGGTGTTGAGGCAGGTAACTTCTTTATATATTTTGGATGTTAGCCCATGGTTGGATGTCATTTACAAATACATTCTCCCATACTGTAGGATGCCTTTTTGTTGTTGATGGTGTCCTTTGTTGTACAGAAACTTTTTAGTTTGATGTAGTCCCATGAGTTCATTTTTGCTTTTGTTTCCCTTGCTTGAGAGATGCGTTCAGGAAGAAGTTGCTCATGCTTATATTCAGGAGATTTTTGCCTATGTTGTCTTCTAAGACTTTTATGGTTTCATGACTTACATTTAGGTCCTTGATCCATTTTGAGTTTACTTTTGTGTATGGGGTTACACAATCCAGTTCCATTCTCTTCAATGTAGCTGTCCAGTTTTGCGAACACCAGCTGTTCAAGAGGCTGTCATTTCCCCATTGTATGTCCATGGCTCCTTTATCATATATTAATTGGCCATATATACTTGGGTTTATATCAGGGCTCTCTAGTCTGTTCCATTGGTCTATAGGTCTGTTCTTTTGCCAGTACCAAATTGCCTTGATTACTATGGCTTTGTGGTAGAGCTTGAAGTTGGGAGCATAATCCCCCCAGCTTTATTCTTCCTTCTCAGGATTGCTTTGGCTATTTGGGGTCTTTTGTGGTTCCATATGAATTTTACTTACTTATTTTTTTTTTAATTAAGGTATTATTGATATACACTCTTATGAAGGTTTCACATGAAAAAACAATGTGGTTATTACATTTACCCATATTATCAAGTCCCCACCCATACCCCAATGCAGTCACTGTCCTTCAGTGTAGTAAGATGCCACAGAGTCATATTTGCCTTCTCTATGCTACACTGTTTTCCCCGTGATCCCCCACACCATGTGTACTAAACATAATACCACTCAATCCCCTTCTCCCACCCTCCCCACCCACCCTTCCTCACCCCTCCCCTTTGGGAACCACTAGTTCCTTCTTGGAGTCTCTGAGTCTGCTGCTATTTTGTTCCTTCAGTTTTGCTTCGTTGTTATACTCCACACATGAGGGAAATCATTTGGCACTTGTCTTTCTCAGCCTGGCTTATTTCACTGATCATAATATCCTCCAGCTACATCCATACTGTTGCAAATGGTAGGATTTGTTTCTTTCTCATGGCCAAACAGTATTCCATTGTGTATATGTACCAAA
>JAQQAC010006904.1:3435338-3478253 GCA_029783875.1 Phataginus tricuspis | reverse complement strand
GGCCCTTTAAAGCTGTGGCCGGGTGAGAATGAATGGTAGGCTGTTGAAAGAGAGGGAAAGAAAAAAAGGAAAAGAAAGGGGAGAAAAAACAATAACAACAAAAAAAAGCCACTGAGAGTGGGTTCCGCACGAGTGCTGTAGGTGGTGCTGTTGCTCCACTATTCCAGCGCCACTCTATAGTTCTGGCTGGGTTGGGACCGAATGGTAAGCTGTTGATCTCCGTGGGGGTCTCAATGGCGGGCACCCTTTCCCAGTCGCCAGCCAAGGGGTCCAAAGCTCCCCAGGACTCCCAGCGTGCTGGGCTCAGTTTGCGGGGCTATCCGGCCCCTCTACTGAGCTCCTGTCTCTTTAAGACCGCTGAGGTAGAGCGCGCGCTTTTCTTCCCTTTTTTCTCCTTTCTTTTTCCTTCCCGGAGCCTGCCGCGGGCAACTTGCACGTTCCGGGCTGGGACCCTGTGCCCTCTGTCTCTCCTATCTCCGCTACACCGCAGGCTGTGTGTCAGCGCTCCCGGCGCAGACTTCCACTCCCTCCCGGCTCTGAATCCTCTCCTCCCGCTGGAGCGCTGGGGGAGAGGGGCGCTCGGTCCGCTCGCGGCTCCGTACCTTACCCGCCTTGCCAGGACTGCCGCTGGAGTGCTGGGGTGGAGGGGTGCTCTGGTCTCACTGGATCGCGTTTCCGTCCCGCCTCGCCGGGTGCCGAGTCCTCTGTCCGGAGTGTCTGGCCGCCGGAGCTCTGGGGTGGGGGGGAGCGCTTGTTCCCACCGGGTCGCCGCTCCGTATCCCGTCCACCTCACCGGCTGCCAAGTTCTCACAGGTGTAGCTGTATGCTGTGCACTTTCCTGTGTATTCTGGTCTCTCTTTTAGGGATAGTTGTATTTGCTGTATTTTCAGGAATAAATATAATGTTGGGAGGAATTTTTCTGCTGGTCCATTCACGTCGCCATATTCCTGGAAGTCTGTCCTCTTAGGTAGGTTTTTGATTACCAGTTCAATTTCGTTGCTGGTAATTGGTCTGTTGAGATTGTCTGTTTCTTTCTGGGTCAACCTTGGAAGGTTGTATTTTTCTAGAAAGTTGTCCATTTCTTCTAGGTTATGCAGTTTGTTAGCATATAATTTTTCATAGTATTCTCTAATAATTCTTTGTATTTCTGTGGTGTCCATAGTGATTTTTCCTTTCTCATTTCTGATTCTGTTTATGTGAGTAGATTCTCATTTTTTCTTGTTAAGTTTGGCTAGTGGTTTATCTATTTTATTTTCTCGAAGAACCAGCTCCTGCTTTCATTGATTCTATTGTTTCATTCTTCTAGATTTTATTTATCTCTGCTCTAATCTTTATTATGTCCCTCCTCCTACTGACTTTGGGTCTCATTTGTTCTTCTTTTTCTAGTTTCGTTAATTGTGAGTTTAGACTACTCATATGGGATTGTTCTTCTTTCCCGAGGTAGGCCCGTATTGCAATATACTTTCCTCTTAGTACGGCCCTCACTGTGTCCCACAGATTTTGCGGTGTTGAATTATTGTTGTCATTTATCTCCATATGTTGCTTGATCTCTGTTTTTCATTTGGTCATTGATCCATTGGTTATTTAGGAGCATGTTGTGAAGCCCTATGTGTTTGTGGGATTTTTTCATTTTCTTTGCGTAATTTATTTCTAGTTTCATACCTTTGTGGTCTGAGAAAGTGGTTGGTATAATTTTAATCTTTTTGAATTTACTGAGGCTCTTTTTGTGGCCTAGTATATGATCTATTCTTGAAAATGTTCCATGTGCACTTGAGAAGAATGTGTATTCTGCTGCTTTTGGGTGTTGTTTTGGATTTTTATCTCGGCAGGCAGAGGAAAGACTCCCTTCCATACTGTAACCAGCTCAAGTCGGATCAAGCTCTAATTCATTCTAAGCTCATTTGTATCAAGAATTAAGAGCTGAACAATCCAACCCCCCAACACAGTTTCTAACTTTGGAACTTCAAAATTCTCCTCACAGCCACTAAACTGACTACATTCAATTTAAGCCCAGATTGCCTCCCAAGCTAATCTTCAATATTTAACACTGCAGCCCGTGTTCTTAGAACCCATTTGGTACTTCCACCCTTACCATTCTCCTTAACCTTAGCTAATTTCAAACTTTTCCTTAAGTGCTAGCCTACACTTATAAACACGGTGTTTATATATACAGTGACACCCACACTGTGGCCTATTTGGCATTACAATATAAAGAATTAGCTCATCTGTTTACATACTTTGTATTGGCCTAATAATATAATGTTATTAGATAGTAATTTATCAGGTATATACAATATTACATATTATGTGATATATCAAATATATACAAGATTCTATAATGATTAATAAAAGTTTACTAAGCTAAGAAGCCTTCTGTCACTGTATTTTCTCAATCAAAAGATACTAAAAGAACCACCATAATGTGGCAGCATGTCTGATAAAAGGGGCTGATTCTCATGAAGAGTGTGGGACACACAATTTTAGAGTATGTCTCTGCACTATTAAGAGCAGTGAAGGTTTAACTCGGCAATATGATGAAGGCCCCTCACTCATCAGGTCCGTGGACATTTGAAGAAACTTACTCTTAACATTTAATTGTGTCAGTTCTGAGCATGCACCTATCTACATACAGCTGCCTGATTCGGTACTAGTAACACAACCTGAAATGTAACCAGTAGTACATACACAGGCTCCAATGGCCAGACCCCACATTTGGTTCAAAGAGTTGCGTGACCAGAGGGCCATACTGGCACTGAAGAACCAAGTGATTACTCCTATCAGCCTGACATGTAGGGTGAACTTGAACATTCAACTGTCCAGGACAGAAGTCATTCACCACATGTAGCCACTAAACACTTAAAATGTTAACTAGTATGACTTGACCTAAGTATAAAATAACACTGGGTTTCCAAAACTTTGTACAAGGAGAAGAATTAGAAGATCTCAGTAATTTTTTAAATGAACTTATGTTGAAATATTATTTTGTAACTATTAAGTAAAATACATTGTTAAAATTAATTTCACCTTTATTTTACTTTAATGTGGCTACTAGAAAATTTATAATTATGTGTGACTTGAACTAGCACTGTCATCAACCATATGAAATTCCTGATAGCCTACATTTTTTTTAAACCTACTCAAATGGCAATTTTGCATGGTTCAACCCAACAGTACAATGCGTAGGATGTGAGTGTGGAATGTCTTGTATATTACAAAAGGAGTATACATACCATTATGCCAATAATAAATGAAGTGGGGAGGGCAAAGTGACATTTCCTCAGAAGCAGATAATCTCTTTAAGTTCTGCTACTTCAGAGAACTATCAGCCCCATCCTGTTTTACAACAGATCCTTGGAAAACATAACTTTACTTCTCAGAAGAGTTAAAACAAGAGACTTTGTCTCTAATTTGTTCCTTGCTTGTCTCATACTTAAGTAAATAATACACAACAAATGTTATTTTAATAAAAGGGCCTTCAGGTAGCAAAAGATGTAAACAAGCCTCAATAAATAGGAGGTTGTATACTAACAAAGTCAATAAAAAGAACAGAAACAGTAAATTGAAGCAAGATTGCCATTTGTACTTAACAATGCTGACTATATGCACTCTTTCCAGTTACTCATTCAAAATGGGGAAATGCCTGAGTTTTCTTTATTAGAAAAACTTTCAGCTGTATGGACATAGGTCAAATGTATGCCCCAGGCTTGATGGTGAATATGCTTTCTGAATATGTATGAATTTAGAAAAACTAGTACACGCAGGTTGGCCACTCACAAATTTCAAAAGCCATCCCCTACCTGTCTTCCATTTAAAACATGAGAAGCCTGTTCATAAGGAATTGTCTACAAATAAGAACAAGGCAGCACCAGAAAACAAAACATACAAGACGTGTAACTCTTCAAATCCTGTCTGCTCAGGTTGCCCCTAGTCAGCTGTCAAAGTATAGTAAGTAAGCCCGAGAAAAGCTCTGATAAAAGCTGCTCATGAAAATGAGTCAGTTCCTACATCGGACTATTCACCACCAAAAACCTGAGGAGGCAGTGACCACAGTTGTGATGTGGCCGCCCCATCTCACAATGGCTTTATAGAATTCTAGGTCACAACTATTTGAGGAGTCCAGAATCTACATATTAACTTCACGTATTTACATTCTTACCCTGTAGTTCACTGAGCATCACAAGTGGCTGAGATCAGATAAGCAGGTTTTCCTACCTGCTCACCCATCAAAGATAATTTTTCCAGGAACGCAATTCCTACATAAGGAACACTTACCAACCACTCACAATGGTAACATGTCAAATGGTGCCAATATGAAAAAAGAACAAGAACAGAGTTTTAAACATACTTTTCTAGAGTGGCAAGCAGGGGATCTGGTTCAGTACTGTTCTGAATTTGTAACATCTGGTCTCTGCTCAGGCGAACAATTTCACAAAGTGATTGCGATGCATTTGAATGACGCTAAAGGAAAAAAATACAGTTTTAACTATAAAACATGTCAGAAGTCAGATTTATAATTAAAAGGTTAGGGAGGAAATTGCTTAAGAAATAACACAAATAAACAGTGGTCATAATAAGCTGTAGTGAGTAAAAAGTCAAGTTCAAAAGAAATAACATATGTGAAAAGCATGGTGTCTTCTGGCAGGGCAATGAGCGTCACTTAACAATACTGCAAAGTACCTATTACTATGTGTGGGGGATGTAATCAAAGTTCTGGCAAGGAAAAATTTCTACAACTGAATACTTGGAAAAAAAATGGCACCCAAATTATATACTTTTATCAGCATACAAAGATGCACACACATCTCTGATTTAAGGAAAAGAAAAAAGACAAGTACAGCTTTCTGGAATATACCAACTGGTAAGCAATATTACACATTCTCCCAGCGTGCAGTTACCTGACCGACACTCTCAAACCTCAGCACCCAAACACGGTACCTCCCGTGGCACACTGAACTGAGCATAACCGAGCATGCTGCTGACTGGGCAGTGTGTGCCCCGCACAGGTGAGACAACGGTACTCCAGTACAGGTGGCACACGCAGCAGGGCATCAAAATCCACTGACGGGTATCAGGAGCCTACCATTTCCTTAATAAATATAAGCTGGTCAGTGTGATTTCAGCACGATTTATACTTAATACAGAAGTGTCAGCGGGACTGTCCAAAAGCAAGATTAACTTTTTTGCCCAGTCAAGTTGGGGAAGCACTGATGCCCAGATGCTGTGCCTTTGCTGCAGAGTCGGCCCTCTCCTTTTTCAATTTCTCCCAGACCCGGCAGGCAGGTGTACCATCCTGTTGAGCATTCAAGTTCTTCTGCTAGAGAACATGAATCTGGTAAGGAGCGAGGCTCCTCCATGGATGTGCAGTCCCTGTGAATGGGGCAGGCCATTCTCCCATTACTGGGGCAGTGTGCTGGGGAACCACCAGCTCCCCTGGCCACGTGAGGTGGGATCACTGCCCCACCTAGACCACAGGGTTCTCCTCAGCAGAGGCTCGCACACTGCAGCACCGACACACATACATACTGTGATGTGTCCTGAATGTCAACAGTTAACACCACTGCAGGGGAGCACATGCTGTATGGTCCCAAAAGCAATGACAGGGTATCAATAGCCCCTTTAATGGTTGGCTCTTTTGTGGGGTGTTTTTTGGGGGGGCAGGTTGGGGGAAGCTTGTTTTAGATAAACTCCAGGTACCAAACGTTTTTGAATGGACCAAAGCAAAAGGGCTAGGTCCATCTTAGAGAATTCACTTCGTGTTGAGAGAAAATCCTCCAGCTATACCCTTCTTCCTTCGCACTGTTCCTCATGCTCGCTCTCCAATCTAACCTGCAACCTAGAGGTGTACGTGGGAGTCCCCCCATGCCTCATGACATGCTCAGCATCTTCTTTAAACTAGCTCCTTTACAGATACTAGGTCAAGCCACATAGCTGTCACCTCCATATCCTGGCAGTTTCATATGGTTTGGCCCACTATTGAAGGTGGCAACAAGAGGGACAGTACAGAAGTGAAGTGACGGCCTCCTCTACAGAGGCACACCAGCTCATCCTGACGCCCCCACCTAACAGGCGTCCCTCAGCACAGAGCTCAGCCCACAAACCCCAGAGCAGCTTCAATCCTTTTGCCAGCTCAATCTTTAGCACCTGGGACAAAGCCAAACCTGTCAGAGCACAGAAGACTGGGCCAGGGAAGTAGAATCACCGAGAATCCATCACCCTAGAGGTTCAGTGGTGACCAATATCCTGCTGGAAAGCTTTAGCCAAAACAGAAAAAACAAAGGCAGGTGTGGCCACATCATCTGGGTTAAAGATGGGTATAAAAGAAAAAATATGAAGTGTGGACAAAGGAGGTTTGTAACAAAGGCAAGGTGATTCAGCAAAAAATCCCAGCTCTAGAAAGAAGATGTGCTGTTTTCCACATTTCTGGGAATCTTCTGGGTATCAGCAAAGTGCAGTATTTTTTAAAGCTTTTTGTTTTTAGAAAATTGTCAACTTCAAGAATTCTAAATTATCACTATTCTACCTGCCTTTTACCTTCATGTCTCATACAATTAGGCTCTCTGCCCAAATAAACATGGTTCTTTTTTAAAAAAAATCAAGTTCACAGTCACACAAGAGAACTTACATCTTCTTCTTGCGATGGATGAACTATTTCCACAAGCCTCTGGATAATTTTCTCCTCATTTAACCACTGTAAAACACATTGTAGAAGTAATCATAGCAATGAGTGGCTCTTGTTCAAGCCCCAATGAAGATTAACATACTTGGAAATATCCATCACATTTTAAGTAGAATGTTACAGGTTTCTCTGGACTTTGAACACTACAGGAAATTAAAAGTCCCCCAAGGAAAATGCCAGTGAATATATTATTTTAACAGTAAGCCAACAGTACCAACTACTCCCCAAATTACAGTACCCCTATACAAAAATCTTATACATAGTCATGGGATAATTTTCAAACACTGAGAGCTGAGGGTCTGCATTTTGGTTACTAAGGGGAATTTGTGTGTGCGTGTGGGGGGGTGGCTAGAAAAAGGGTGGAATTTATATATTTTCTGTAAGAGAATAATCACATTAAGACAGCTTCATTCAAGGAGACTGAGAAAAGCAGTATTTAGATCAAGTGGCTGGATTAACACACATGACAAACTTTTAGATCCCAAAGCCACCGCTGCTACAGGAGACGTGGGGCTTGGGGGGCAGGGGGCACCAGAGAAGCAAAGTCCCTCTCCTGTCACATGTTAGTAAAGAGCTGTCATCATGACCAGGACAATCTCTTCTTCATCTACATAGGAAACATCACTGTGAATGAAAACATGAAGGGAATGAGAAGAAGAATTAATGAAAAATCAGCTGGTGGAACACCCATCCCACAAGGGCCAGAAACACCATAATAAACAAGGTGCTCACCGCCTAGGAAAGCATGCCAAAAACATCCCCATGGGTAAGGGGGAGGGCGGTGGGCGAGGGCCGGATGGCAAGACAGCAACAGTCTGCCAAAGGCATCACTGACTCCAGATGAAAGAAACTGTGCCAAAAGAAAATGCAAACCAAAGCTATCAGGAGGGCACCACAAAGGCAGAAACCTAACTTTACATGTTAACATCTGTCTTAAAATGGGCACAGGAATCACCCTCCCAGGGATTCTTGCTAAAATGCAGACTGGTTCAGTAGAGCAGGGGTGAGGGCTAAGGCTGCGGGTCTCTAGCAAGCTGTAGGGGATGTTTGGGAGCACACCTGGAGTAGCAATGTCCTAAAACAGAGGCCGCTAACACCTGTATGGAAGGGGTGGGGCGGAGGGTCCTGACCACCACACGGGAAAGCAGGAAGCTTTGTAGGCAGTGAACAAATCAGCCCCCACATCTACTGCCTCCGCAGCTATTATCAAGCACCTACATTCCAAGCCCACTTTTGGGTTAATCCTCCCGTGTTTGATCCCCAAGTCAAAGTAAGACATTTAATTCAGGAGTTTCTAACTACCCTCCCCCCATCTAGGCCTTTACCAACTACCTATCACTATATCACTCCAGAAGCCAATCTACTCCTTTGAAAATAGTCCCTAAAAGTCATCCCAGAAACAACCAAAGGAATTCTAAGAAACCACACTGAATAACTGCTCCCTATCATAACCCGAATATAAAGGTGGCCCTCCCCCTTGTCCTCAACAGACTTCCCTGGAATCTTTAACCTCCTCTGAGAAAAGACTCATATTCACAAAACACACCTAAAAGGAACCAGTGTCTCAATTTAGGGTCCCTACCCACAGGCAAATCCTAGGACATTCGCTGAGTACACTCAGCCATCTCCTCACACAACAACCATGGTTCTCAGTCAACCTCTGCCTGGTTCTACAGATTCAGCCCCACCCCATCTCCAGATTCTTCCACTCACACAAACACATGCCCTGGTCCACCTGCCCACCTCAACGGAACAGGCCCTTTTCTGGATCACCACCTGGCAGAACCTCCTGTCTCTCCTTCTGGTCCTTCAGGGTTCTTATAATTAAAATGGGCATTTTCAATAAAACTAATGTCCAGAGAATCGAGTTAAGTTCTAAGGTTTGAGGCTGGGTATCAGAGATGGCACGGACTGGGGGAATGGAAGAAGGCAGGAAGAGGAGACAAAGATGAGAGCCCATGAGAAATCTCACCTTCCGGTTACATGCACACTCTCCCGGCTCCCCGCCAAATCCCTCCTGAGACAGCTCTTTAAGAGGCACACGTATGCTAAAAGAGCCATTCCTCTTTTTGGAAGTAAACTCCATTCTCTTTCTTATCCCGTGCTCCAGGCTACCTATGAGAAGAAAGTTACCGCCTCTGACACCTTAGTCTCTGAAAATACTGACACCTCTCCTTTAGAGACAACCCTGAAGTAAGACCATCTTCTCAAGAAAGAAGACCCAAAGTACTCTCCAGTGAGATGCATAGCTCCCAACCTTCTTCCTTCTGCTCTTACCACCAGGCCAGCTTTAAGACAAATTCTCAAAACACTTTCTACCTTGAAAACAAACCAGTAAAGGAAGAGAACCCCTCACAAGGCAACATCCCCAGCACCTAGGGATGTGTCCATCTGGAATCCTAATCCTGCAAAATCTGAATCTCCTCCTATTTCAGAACAGCCTTCCTTCCCCCCTTCTCCCTGCCCCCCATTTCCCAGACGACTTCTAACACCAGTCTCCGGGAATCCCGGCCCAGCACACAGCAGCCCCACTGGCTCGGATGCCGCTCCCACCCCATCAACGACAGCCATAATTCTACTCACATTCAGCACATCTTGCCTGGGCTGCGGAGGCTCGATGCACGTCAGGAGCCTGAGCAACAAATCCATGATAGCCGAAGTTCCTATGTGCTTTATAATAAGGTCTACAAAATCACGTTTCTTCTTTAAGAAATCCACAATCTAAAGGAGAACAAACCAATACTGAAAGACATGTGACTTGGGAACTATAAATTTTAGAATGCTTTCCATCCTGGCCCCTCTAACGGCCCCCTCCAAAATCCCACTGCCACTTTAAGCTGAAAAATACCAAATGCTGAAGCAGTAATAAGATGTCAAAGTGGAAAGCCTGCTCGTTCTTCAAATACTCAAAGACGCCTTAGAAAAAAATGCCCCAAATTATTACACATTCCCTAATACAAATACACCATAACAGAATCTTTTACTTCTGTTCACTTTCATTATTAACGCTCAAAGAATGATGATAAAAATTTAATACCCTATGAAAAGCAAGAAAATATACCATGTAACAGTTTATGGACATAAAGCAAGTCCATTAGACTTTGCATTAAATGCAGAATAAATATTCAAAATCCTAAGTGTACTCTATCAAGTAGGGGGGGAAACCACAAAACAGATTTCTCTATCAGTCCAGGTGGATAACTAACTCACCTGCTATAGAAACATCACATCTGGATTTTACTTCAGCAACTCACCTGATTAGGTTAACACAAGGAGAGTGAGTGTGGAGGAGGCTGACAGCTACCCCAAGGGGATATGAAAACACTACTAAAGTTCCAGCTGCCACCTGGGAAAAAGATGGAGACTGTTCGGTCCCATACACCCTTGGGTACCTCCTGATTTGTCTGTGGGCATAAGTCATCGATTTGAAAGTCCCAGGAGCATGTCCATGGGGCAACTGTTCTAACAAAGTCTCACTAAAGTCTCTCAAAAGCCTATGAGGTGGGGCTGCTTCACTCACTGATACAGATGAGGGAACCAAGGCCCAGGCTGGTTAAGTAGCTTGGTAGAGCTAAAAGTGGCTTCCCTGAGATTTAAACTTACTGATTCGTGTGCTCCCAAAGCCACGATCCTGCCACTCATTATCCCACGTTAAGAAGTCTAATAGCCAGAGATGACAACTAAAATTGCTCCACAATCAGGTGTAAATGCAGAACAAACCGGTTACATGTTGTAATGTAAAACTTCAAGAAGTTCTGCATAATTAATCTGTTCACAACTGAATCACACAGTTTTTAAAAGCCCAGTAGAGGAGGGAGGAAAAAGCCACATGGGCCCCAAATTACTACATGATTCAGTGGCAAAACACTGGACTGGAAGCGCAATGGCACAAACTGCAGCCAGTGTTGTGGGGAGCACAGCAAGGATAGCAAATGCCCTGTATGGAGGATGACACCGCTGAGGTGCTGAACTGCAACACTGAAGGCCCTACAGCTGGACTCCTTCTCCGCACGCTATTAAACACCTGTATTGGTCAGGCCAGGCTGAGTATGAAGTCTTTCATTACTTCTAGCTGCTATATCCTTACTAATATATCATGTGATGGGAAACCCTTATTTACATTCATAATTCTCAAAAGGAGAGAGAGGTGACAGGTGTGACCTTTCCCTGTAGAGAAAAGAGCAAAGGCCACTGAATCCTCATTTCCATTCAGAGTCCTGAACCAGGAAGCACAAGTGACAGAATGACTGGGTCCTGTTGTCAGCGTTTAATTGGCATGTGCCATCTTTGCACAGAAAGATGGTCTCCAATAAGACCAATGGAAGTACTGAGAGTCCCAGAGAGCTTCAAGTGTATTCTTGCTTGACAGTAAAGGCACACGGAAAACTGGGACCCAAAATTTGGGTCCCCCTAGCACAGAGTAAGGAGAGAGAGCATGCTGGAAGGAGCATGCTGGAAGGTGTCAGACCCGTCTTGATAACTGCAACCATCTGGAAATGACTAGTAACTTAGGCTGCTGGGATGACTTGCACTTTTCTAAAAGAGCAGAAATGTCATTTCTCATCAGAAGGTAGAAGGGGGAAAGACAATCTATTAGAGTAATCATGACTTGGGGGTTTATCATTTAAGAATAAAGAACCTCAATTCCAATACATTTAGGAAGGTAATCCTGCTTAATTAAGAACATGAAAGAACAAATCTTGTCTTTCTAAAATAAAACATGTATCCACTTCGCCTGGCACAGGGTGGAGGTACTGGGCCTAAAATAGTTCCAGTCCCTTTATGTCTGCTGACGGCAAGGACAGATCACGGAGCCTGCTTTCCACCATGAAGGATGCCAGGCCTGCCAGTTGGCCCCCTGTACCATCATCACACCCTTGCTCGCTGCACTCTGGCAGGTCTGTTAGTTTATAACAGGTTCCCGCTGCTCCCTGGGGGTCTACTGCCATAAGTGGACCATAATCTGGTAAGCAGATCCTTTTCACACCAATATTCACCAGAGCAGTGGTCCTCAGATTTCAGCATCAAAGTTAGGAAGTGTGGGGTGGGGCTCAAGAACTTGCATTTCTAACAAACTGTCAGGTGGTACTTGTATACTGCTGTCCAAGAACCACGCTTTGAGAACCACAACACATCTAACAGATATTTGGAAAATAAACCTCCCAAGTACATCTGAATTGTTTATGAACAAAACCAAACTAACTGCAGGGGGTAGGCAAGGAGGTGGTGAGCAGCTGGGAGGAGCGCCTGCCGTCACAGCAAGCACCCCCGCCAGGGGAGCAGAGCCCTGCAGGCAGGTGACAGTCTAGACCCAGCTGTCTCAAGCTAAACACTTAAGTTTCTGCGTGGAATCAGAACAGAAATAATCACCACCTTGTATGAACCAATCATCACAAATTACATCAGTGGGACAGCTTTTTGATTTGAGCTTCATTTGTGAGCATTAGGGGAAAGAAAAAATAATAAAAACAAGTGTCATTTCGCCAGAAAGTCCCTAAGGTTCCACGCACACATGCAAACTGCTCAGCAGGCACCATTATGCCATCCTCACAAATGCACGCCTGAGAGCCTCCTGAGGCTACCTGTCAAAAGAAGAAACCAAATATACTAAAAAAACTGAGATGTGAGGCCCTTAGAAAAGAATATGTCAAGTTAGAACATATTCACCAGGGTGTAAATCAGTGTTAAGTCAAGTGAGGACTCAGAATGTCTAAGGTTTAAAATACATTATTCCATAGAACCTGGACTTCAGGCACACTCAGAACACTGAAGCAACAAATTACTAGGGGATCATCTCAGGGGGATGATCAGCCCTAATACTTACCTCTAGAAAATAATATTTACCTGTTCTGGTTTTCTGCTGATAAGAATACTTAGCACCTTGCTGAAGAAACTGGCAAGAAGTGGGTTCAGGGGGGAATCATTTAGGAGGAAGCTATATAATTTCATTAGCAAGGATTCATCTTCTCCCAGTCTATCATTCATTTGGGAGACATCAGAAGTGAGCAACTCACAAGATATATTTGGATACCTAGAAGAACAGGATACTTACATCATAATCCATATCAACAGTTCAATTACAAAAGTACAACACAAATCAAAAAGGCTTCCTAAAATTTTGTGAAAAATAGTAAAACCTGGGAATTAGAAAATCACTTCAATCCCTTCTGTCCAACCTCTAGATTAATGTGTGACTTTTCTACTGTGTCCAAAAAATTGTTTCTAAACCAAGCTTTAATAGATTAGGAATACATTTTCCCCCAAAGAAACCAGAGTACACCTAGGACTTGGGAGCCAAGGAGGTCATGAGGCAGGGCAAGGGCTTCTCAGACGAGGAGAACTGGGCCGGTAAGAGCCTGGGGCTGCAGCCATCAGCAGCCTACTCTGGTATGGAAAAGTGGCGTGACTTGTAAGATAACCACGGGGGAGGTTCCATGTTTCCAGGAAACTGCACTGGACACAGCACCTGGCAATTACTCAAGACATGTTTAGGTTCCTAGACCGGCTGCCTCTATTTTCATGTGGGTTGCAAATGGTTCTGGGAAGTTGTTTGGGAGGCTTATCAAGTGTTCAGTCTATATTACATCTTGAGAGAATAAATACTCTTGATACACTTTAGTGAAGAACAGGATACTGGCATGAGTTACCCAGGTGGGAAAACTATACAAAAAATGAGTTGTCCATGCCTGCCTTCCAAGATCTTTGGGATCAGCCATCTGATCTCACTGCTATGGGACACAGACCTCTTCTACAGACCCCACAGTCCTAGAACTACCTGCACCCCTGAAGCCACCAGATCACATTCTCTGAGAACTAGGCAGCCAATCCAGTTCTCCACTCTTTTACCAAACAATTTCTCCTGTTTTCAAAACCAGCAGTGAAACCTCAGTCACTCTCCCTGACCCACAATATACTTCTTTGCTCTTTACTCCTCCTTGTTGAGCAGCTGGGATTCAGGACCACCTAGTCACCAGGAGTGGCAAGTTCAAATGCTAACCCGGACAGGAAGGTGACAAAACAGCTAGAGACAGCTGTATGACAAAGAGAGGTGAGGACTGTGGGGTGGAACACATACAACACACCTCAAGGCCTCCAAAACAAGCTAGTGGCTGCCTAGTTTGAAGCCCCAAACTCAAGGAGCAAATGGTAACAGACCAGAAAGCCACAGCACTAAAGAGGGTCTGGCATAGGAGGGTCTGAACAGTAGGAGAATGTAGAAAAATGAAATTCTGTTGGAGGAAAAAATACTGAAAAGGAAGTCAACAGAACTGGCACGTGTGTGGGCAGAGAGATCACACTTTCAAATAGCTGTCTCCTGGAGGCTTAGCACTCAAGTAAATTACAGGCTTCCTCACTTTATGGACCACCTGGGCTCAGAGATGCCACAACATAGTCACCACTATGCTGGGGGCAGGAGTGTGCAGCGGTCACAGGTGCAGCTTCTGGAGCACATCATCTAGGTTCAGAACCTGTCTCTACCACTTACAAGCTGTATGACCTTGGGCAAGTTACTTAACCTCTCTGGGCTTGTTTCCAAGTTTTAAGACAATATTCCAATACTAAGACAATAGTCTTTACCTCAAGGGGGAGGATAAAACATACAAAATATTGAAATTTTTGAATGCTGAGATAAATGAATGCTGTTTTTATTTGTCTGCATTTTTTACTTTATAAAACTGCCCAAATGCTCCTATGGGGCTTGGTTGTCTCAATGGCCCCAATTTGACAGTTGCTGGCAAATACCAGACTGGTAAAAGGTAGCAGACCTCAAGCCCAGCTGCAAACCCCACATGCAGGGCATGTTCTCCAAATCCTGGCGCAGAAGGTCCAGAGGAAAGCACTGGCATCTTGGAAAGTTTTTCATTAATTTTCCCCGTTTCCATGATGACTCTGAGGAATGATCTAGCTAAAGAAGCATACACATGGGGCCTAGGCACTATACAAAAGGCTCAAAGTCCTGGTTCTGGACGGCTGGGGCTACTCTCTCTCTCCCTCCCTACCTACTACCACTAAACAAGCTTATAAAACACACAGGGACACCCTCCCCTCCACCCCACAGCAAGGCCTTTCCTCCCCCACCACTATAGGCTCTGACCTCAAGTCCTCTGTACTGAGAATGCAGAAGGGAACTGCGCCTGGCCCCTTCCTCCTCTCCCACACAGAGCCATTCTTGCTCCTAAAGCCATCCCTCCACCTGTCCTCTTGATCACATTCCCTCCCACCTATGCAAGCACAGCACATGGCTGGGTCACCTACGTTCTCTGCAGAGCCAAACTGTGTCATTCTCGCCTTCATATAAACATACCATCATTCATTTCTTCCACCTAGGAAATAAAACCAGCACCACCCCTCTCGTGACTCCACATGTGCCTACAGCTCCCACTTTCTCTGCTTCCTGTCTAGGAAACTACTTGAAAGAACCGCCCTTGCTTTGTCTCTAATTCTTCCTCAAGAAGGCGTTCCAGCCGGTGGGGGGGGCTCACCTCACCACTCCGGAGAACCTGCACTGACGGGGCCTGTGTGCTCTGCACTACGAACGCCAGTGGCTGCTTGGCCTGTTGGCAGCCCCCAGCCCACTGTCCCATCTCTCTCCTTCCTGAAGCCTCTCTTACTCTGGCCTCAGGGTGGCAGCCCTTCTGGCTCTCCTTGTGGTCTAGCCACTCCTTGGTCCCTCTGTGAGAACCATGACCCCACCAACAACATCTTAGCTTTCGGATTTATACTACTACTTAAGGACTTATTTTTAAAGTTCTGTTAGGTCAAATTTCTGCTAAATTATTTAAAAACAAAGGCATCTGTCAGTAAGAAGGAAGGAGTTAATATAAAATGACTAACCTTTAATACCTCGTATATGATCACTGAATTAAGTCAAAACAGTGATAGATTCAAGTCACATGTATAACTAATATACAGTTATGAAGTTCACAGATACAGCAATCTCTCCATCATTCAGAAACTATAAAACACTAAATTTTCTTAAATGAGTACAGTCAACAACCCTGAAAAGCTTTCAGATCTCATCTAAAAAACCCCTCTATGCTAATCCAGCTGTTCAGGCTGTATTACACACAGCTGGTAGCCCTGTCCAGGCCACCAAGTGCAGCAGAGAACTGCTCTGCCCAGTTCAAGTCAGTTTCCCTTGAAAGGTGCCAACCAGGAGGCTGTGTGCCTGGGAGGCATACCTGCTTTTTCAGCCTCAAAAGCAGCACAAAAAATGCTGGCATTATAACAAAAGCCACAACGCCTTCTAGTTGGATCAGCACTTCCCATAGGCTATGCTGCCAACTCTTCCCCAGTAAAAGAGCTATTAGCTTCATTCAGCATGTGAGGAAACAGACCCGGAAGGGCTCAAGCTCAGAGCTTCTGGGGGGTCAAGGAGGCATGTTACATGCCTCCCAGGAGGGCCCACTGCAAAGCCCACACAGCACACTGTCTCCTACCAGGATGAGAGCCCCATGACAAGCAGCACCCACAAGTGCTGGTCCACCACAAGGGAATGTCAGCGTAGCAAAGTGCCTATCTCTTGGGGGATGGGAGTACACTAGCACTTCTGCCAAATTTCTTTCTTTTTTTTTTTTAAGGCTCTGCTAAGCAGAGGCTCTCACTGAATGCTAGTTGTCAATCTTAATGGCTGGCAAAGAACACGACTTTCTTGAAGATCCAAGCCACCAGCGACTTAAAAGCATTAATAAGTATTATTTCCCTGATAGCAAATTCTCCCCTCAAAGAAATGAAAGAATATCTGAAATGAGGAACTGGCTAGGGGGGAAAGGGCAAAGGAGAATCTACTAAAAGCCACAGGTCCTTCTATTCCATGAAGTTTATTAAATGCACAATCAATGACTTTTTCTTCCTGAATCTGTTCTGTACGGAGTGGGGGGAGTCAAGTATTTCAACAGAGTTGGAAAGGGAAAAGTAATTAACTGAACCCCAATACTTTAAATACATACAGAACATTCACAAAGTTTCCAGGGGTCTGTATACAAAGTGCTATATACGAGACTGTAACAAAGGACTCCCATTGTATTATATTGTTCTGCTCCTAAGCAGATGAAACTCAGGACAAGCAGTCATTATCCACTGTAGTTACTCAACATGTTACCTGCTTAAATTTAGCTACACCAATGTTCACCAAGACCCATACCCTTATTTTCAGTTAACAAAAAGTCCACTGAATTTATTTTATGAGCAACGCTCTTCTTAAACCCCAGCTCTGGCTTAGATTTGCTGCGTGATCTTAAGTAGTAACAACATCTCTATCTTCCTATTTGCAAAGAAGAGAAAATACTTGGATCATCTTACTATTTTTAGAAACTTCCTCACTGTTTAGAAAAACACTTTACCCTTCCACAAAACCTTCTGACTGAAATTCAGAACACTCATTTAAAAATCCTGTGATTTCGTCAGGCTCAGCTCTAAAATGGATTCTGTGCTCCGCTGAGCCCATCACTCTTGGCCATCTTACCATTTCGTAAGTGGACTAGAACAGCCCTGTGGACTGTGGCGACAAAAATGGTAATACTCTACCCCAATTTGCTTTAGTCCCACCCTGAGAGAAGGTTGAATTTTCTTACTTGTATCTGATCTTTTCATCCATGTCTTGAGGTGGTTCTTCTATAATGAATGAGACTAAATCTTCGAGACATTCTGCTTTTAACAGAAACTCTATAAGTTTGCGGTTCTGAGCTTTACATTCCTGTAAAACATCTTCCTCATCCATTAATTCCTTCAGTGTTACATCTTCTCTTTCTAGAAGTGTGTCTATGTGGGATGATGAGTGAAGATCAAATTTCCAAAACATGCTGGTCTAAACAAAATGCAGAGAGTATTTCAAATAAAACTTAAACTTCACATATCAATTTTTCAAATTTCAGCCTAGTTTCACAGATTAAAATGCCAACTTGGTCACATAAGTAAGTTTCACACTGAACCTATAAAATGCTCTATAAATAAGTAATCTTTTTCTCCTCAGAAAATATTTTTATTGTTAACAAAAAATTCTAACTTGAAAATGCTAAAAGAAAGCTAAAACTTGGGATGATTTTAACCTGTAAAATTAACCCATCCATACTTTGTTAAGATTTTAATGCTGGGAAAGGAAGAAAGTAAGCCCTTCTTAAGGGTGAAGAACATATTCTCATACAGAACTAACATGTTCAGCACCATGTGACAAGTATTGAGTCCTGAATACTTAGCACACTTCAGGAGATTGAAGAATTAAATAACCACCAACAAACCAGCAGTCATAGCTTCTGACAGCACTTTCACAGCCAGAAGTTTGAAAGTCATAAAGTGGTAAAAATCTGTGCCATTCTTAATAAACTAAAAAACTGGAACCTAATTCTTGAGAAATTACAGAAACCAATTCTCCTCAGTTACCAGGAAAAACACTTGACAATCAATAGTGCCAAACACATGCTCTTCCTTCCTCTTCCTCCAACCTTTCAACAATGAAAACAGAGTTTGTTTTCTTCAAAGAGTTAAAGGTCCTTAAAGTTACAACTAGAGATAGGAAACATGGGGTTCACTATATAATCTAATGCTGCCATGACAAGACAATTTCAAAAGCCTCTTTCAACCAACAGATGACAAGATAAATGCATCAAACCAAAGTCCTGCTTAGGGACATGACCACTCAAAAATCATTCTTATCTATCAAAGATGCTCACTGCAGAATTCTTGAACCAGGGTTTGGTAAGACACATACTTACTCCATCCACATACCCCAAAAGTGAAGCCTACAGACCGACTGCAGCTTCACTATCCGCCAGTGAAGTGGCTCCTGTTACCATTACACGAAGAAGCATGTCAATACCCACATGCTCATTTAAAATCCTGCGCTGGAAGAGCCTAGGTTAAAGGGAAGGAAGCTGCCAAAGGTAATAACCTATGTGTAGCACACATTTTTAGAAATACATATTTTGCTAAATCCACCCATATTAGGAGATCAGGTAGGAATATACCAATTTGACATTTTCATGAACATTTGCTCAAAATATATATTTTTTAAATAGCGATCATGGAGGGCAAAATTTATTTACACTGCTAATCGTACCCTTGAATCGGGAATAAAGACAAACCAGGTAACATGACAGCTTACTCAGGGATGCAGGGCAGTGCAGCCACCTCACAGGACCTCACTATGAGTGTATGAACACAGTGTTTGAAATATAAGCAAAGTTTTAAGGAAGCTAAAAAAAAAAAAAAGGACCTTGTAAGAGAGCAAGTTTTAGGTAAGATTATGAAAACACAGTGTTATAAAAGTTGTCCTGTTTAAAAATATCTTTAAATGTTTCAAAAGACGTATATGGCAACAGATTCACATCAGTTACAGCAAGAGGACCAAGACACGGTTAGGGATGAGACGCTACCTTGAAGGTTCTCCCAAACCTGACTGGCACCACCTCACTCAGGAGCAAGAGGAACCGGGATGTGGGACTGCTGGTGTTCACAAAGAAGCTCAGTGGGAGGACACAGAAACAAGGCATGGCTGTCTCTTTCCTCTTAATGATCAGGCCAATAATTATGCAGAGAAGACATTACAGAACATGCTAGAAAAGCAGCAGCATAACTCCCAGCAAGGTCAGCAAGCACCCCCACCACTAGGCTAATAAGCGACCTCTCTCCTCTCAGACAAGGAACAGGCAGAGGGCCCAGGAGGAGCTGTAACACATTTGCTAGTAAAAGAAACAAACATACTTCAAACCCAAGAGTAACCTGTTCCCACTTGTTTCCCAAAGGAAATAAGGGCAGGGATGATATACACCTAAGAAAGGAACTTTGGGGAAAAGGACAGTAGAAATAAATCACAGACATAAATGCTTTTTGGTTTTCAGACTCGTAAAAATGGCAAACAAAAAAACCTTTATTACGCCATTTGACCTAATAAAATTGACAGGGAGAAAAACAAAGCAAAAAGATTCCAAAAGATAACTCCAAAGGAGGAAAGGGAAAAGCAGGTTTCCATCCCTATAAAGAAGCAGGCCCTAGTTTAGGCGCCAAGCAGCACGGTCGGCAGACTCTGCAGTGCCTCTATTAGACCAACACGGCTCATACATCTGGGGGCTTTCTAATCACAAATTCTGAAGAGAAGCCTATTTATCATTTCCCCACACTTAGTATTAAAGCGTGTGATGAAAACTCTTGTGAATATAAACATAAGCAACTTTTTCATGAACATATCTCCCCGGGCAAGGGAAACAAAAGCAAAAATGAACAAGTGGGACCACATCAAACTAAAAAGTTTCTGTACAGCAAAGGACACCCCATCAGAAGAACAAAAAGAGATCCTACAGTATGGGAAAATATATTCATAAATGACGTATCTGATAAGGGGTTGACATCCAAAACGTATGAAGAGCTCACATGCCTCAACACCCAAAAAGCAAATAACCTGATTAAAAAATGGGCAGAGGATCTGAACAGACACTTCTCCAAAGAAGAAATTCAGATGGCCAGCAGGCACATGAAAAGATGCTCCACATCGCTATCAGCAGAGAAACACAAATTAAAACCACAATGAGATATCACCTCACACCAGTAAGGATGGCCAACATCCAAAAGACAAGCAACAACAAATGCTGGCGAGGATGTGGAGAAAGGGGAACCCTCCTACACTGTTGGTGGGAATGTAAATTAGTTCAACCGTTGTGGAAAGCAGTATGGAGGTTCCTCAAAAAACTAAAAAATAGGAATACCATTTGGCCCACGAATTCCACTCCTAGGAATTTAGCCAAAGAAAACAAGATCACAGATTCAAAAAGACACATGCACCCCTATGTTTATTGCAGCACTATGCAGAATAGCCAAAACATGGAAGCAACCTAAGTGTCCATCAGTAGATGAATGGCTAAAGAAGATGTGGTACATATACACAATGAAATATTATTCAGCCACAAGAAGAAAACAAATCCTACCATTTGCAACAACATGGATGGAGCTAGAGGGTATTATGCTCAGTGAAATAAGCCAGGTGGAGTAAGACAAGTGCCAAATGATTTCACTCATCTGTGGAGTGTAACAACAAAGCAAAAACTGAAGGAACAAAACAGCAGCAGACTCACAGAACCCAAGAATGGACTAGCAGTTACCAAAGGGAAAGGGGTTGGGGAGGGTGGGTGGGAAGGGAGGGAGGGAGAAGGGGATTAAGAGGTATTATGATTAGCACACATAATATGGGGGGGGGCACAGGGAAGGCAGTATAGCACAGAGAAGACAAGTAGCAACTCTATAGCATCTGATGGACAGTGACTGTAATGGGGTATGTGGTGGGGACTTGATAATAGGGCAGAATGAAGTAACCACAACGTTGCTCATGTGAAACCTGAGCATAAGATTGTATATCAATGGTACCTTAATAAATAAATAAAAATAAAAATAAAAATAAAAATAAAGCGTGTGATGACTTACATGGCTGTGTTCAGCACAGGGCCCCTATAAACAACACACACAGGCAGGCTGTTCAGAGGCCGAGCACAGGGTAACCCATGCTGTTCTTTAAAGGTAGAGCTCTCACTTACTGATGTGGAAGATCATTTTAAAGATCTCCAAAAAACTAAACATCCATGTAAGTCCACCCTCTCTTAAGTTAATCATGGAAATTTTGATCCTAGGATATCTACAGATTGACAAATAGTTCATTTTACTTCTCTTAAATACTTCAGCAAGGTCCCTGACTGAAAAGCTATCAAGCATATTCAAACACCTTCCCACACCATACCCCACGGCCCACACCCCAGTGTTATCAGGCATGTACTTATTTTGGTCTGCAAGCCAAATTTCTGATAATGTAATAGTCTTTCCACTAGAAGTCAGAAAACTGAGCATGGTTAATAATTTAGCCTGAAGTCTTTTTTAAAACATAGTTTCCATTTAAAGTAGCATGTGTTTTTATCTTCTGTAATTCCATTTATAAAGGCAAAGTATAATGAAAAATACTAAGAAATAAATCACACGTGCAAGATCTGATTATCAAGCCCTTACTATTGGCTAATTATAAACAAGATGTACATTCACATCCATGAAATGGAAATTATAAATGTCCACTACATAAAGGCATACTTCTAAATATGGACCAGATATAATCCTATCTATCTCAAGTAAAAACTGACTTCCAATATCTCAACTTATAAAGATAACTCTTTAAATACTGGATTTGTAAAAAAGACTGGTAATTAGTTATGATGAAATAAAAGCAAGAGCTGGCAAACTGCGGCCCACAGATCAAATCCAGCCCACAGACTGCAAGGGAAAAATGGTCTTGATATTTTTAAAGGGTGGTTTTAGGAAAAAAGAAGTGTATGTGACAAAGACCATATGTGGCCCACAAAGCCAAAAATACTTACTATCTGGGCTTTTACAGATAATGTTTAACATCCGTTGAGGGAGAAGAGTTCCTCCTAACATTAATTTTCCTCTCTGCTATTTCTGAGTTCACATGGGCATGCACCCCAGGTCTCTGCAGCGTGCTGGGCAAGGTGTGCCATGCATTGTCAGGCGGGACCATCTACCAGATCCAACTCCCTTTCTTGGGCACTCACATAGACTTCATTCCCAACTTCTCAGGCACGTAGGTATGGCCACGTGACAATGTGTTCTCCAATGTACAATGAAGCCTAAAAACCTCCATGCACTGTCCCCTGCCTCTGGCTGGATGCTCATAACAAAAAACGCCCTAAGGGACAACAGAGCCACAAAATGGAAGGCATTGTCACCCCCAAACTGCCACATGGAGGAAAGCTGTCCTTGAACCTGAGAACCTGCCTTAGGCTGTGTTCTGCTGAGCCATCATATACACCGCTCCACCAGTATGGCCTACCTGACCAACCAGTTCCTCTCATCCGGGAATCCTGTGGCTTCCAGTCTCATTGTATTTATTTAAGCACACGAAAAGAAGTTCTTAGCAACTAAATTTTCTAAAATGTTCTAAAATTTTGCTTCCCACTATCCTGAATTAGAGCAGAATTTCGCAAATAAGAACACTTTGAAATACACATTTCCACAGTGCATTTTCTTTAAATTGGGTATACTACGAACTCAAACATAAAACATAACCACAGTGGTTCCTTAAGCAAACATGATCTATTTTACATTTTAGCCAAACAGCAAAATGACTGGAAATGAATGGCACTGGAAAATTAGTTACCCCTGGCATGGTCCTAGCGTTTGCTTCCACCTTTTGCAACACAAACAAGCTAGGTATGAACTAACAGTTACAAAGTTCAACTGCCCCGAGCCCTGGTAAAATGGAGTCCTTTATAGAGTGTAACTACTCTAAGATACTCAGAAAAACTAAAAGGAGTCAGAACTTCAACAGCTCATTTTTCGTAAACATAAATACACTTTAAAATTCATACCAGAACTATTCTTAAATAGGATTTAGGTATAAAAGGATAAAAGGGAATAAAATTTCTTACAGAAATCAGACCTTTAAATTAGTTAAGACAAAGAGGGAAATATAAACCCAAACTACCCTCCATCTTCCTTCAAAATGCTAGAATTTGTTTTATAAATATAGAATTTGTATTAAGTAGCTTGAAAATAGGGTTTTCTCCAAAAGAGCTGATGATTAGATGGGTAGGTCTCTGGGGAGTTACCTATTACCTGACGCCACAGAGGAAGACCTCTGCTGTTCTCTGCCTTCCCCGTAACTTAAGGCAGTGAAAATTACCATTTTACATGTGCAAAATAGGCCCAAAGGATCCGTAAATCTAGTTGTTCATCTCAGATCAACTGCTTAAAGTTCCTCTAAAATTACTGAAATAGTTTCCTTCACAGAAACAAATCTGGGTCATGGCACCTTTACTTCAAAGCAGTTAAGCAGTGACAACACTGTCTCTAAGAGAAAAGGTGCTACCTTGTGTCTGTGACACAGAAACTGGTAACAGTGATGTGATTAAAGCATCTGTAGTATGTCAACAATGTCAGCCCCTTTGTGAGTACAGAAACAGCTCAGAGTATATGGTGGAGGCCCGACTGTAGGTTATATAAACTGCCTGCAACCACTGGCTTTCATTTAATAAGCAGCATTTCCCCAAAACCTTGTGAGGATTACTAAGCATCTGAACAGACCCAGATTCCAATGCCAGCTCCACCACTGGCTGGTCCCGAGGCCTTGGGAGTGCTACCTTACCTCTCTAAACCTCAGCTTTCTCACCAAGTCAACCAGCTGTGAGGAATCAATGAGAAAGACTTGGTACAACAGCTAGAAGATATAGGTACTCAGCAAACGGAAACTTCTGTGCAATAAATATGCCCACCACTAAAGTCATTGGGCTTTAAATCAGTGCTTCCCCAACTGTCATGGGCACAGCAAACACCTAAGAGTCTTGTTAAGACACAGCCTTGGGTTCTGATTCAGTAAAGCAGGGATCAGGCCTGAGATTCTGTGTCTCTATCAAGTTCCCACATGCTGTTGCTGCAGCCCTGGGTTTAAAACATTGCTGATCATTGTAACAAAACTGCAACCAGCATATTCAAAATAAATATATAACCATGAGAAATAGAGGAAAAGCATGCTATGCAAACATGTGACTGCTATTTATTTCAGAAATCCCTGCAGACAAGCTAGTGTTAGTGGGTTTTCTTTCAATGCAACAGAAGCAGAATGTAACATATTGTATCACACTTTCCAACAGGAGCTCAGAGAAAGTGACACCACAAACATGCTGAAAGGTAACTACTAGACCTCTGAAGAGAGGAATTGCTGCCCATAGAAGTAAACTGTGGGAATGGCAAGGACAGACTTTAAGTAATTTAAAATTCAAATGCTCCTATTCATATCCCACTCACTCTGCTTAAAGTTAGCAATTTTTTATCCAAGTAGGATAAACTGTACTCTACAAAATGCTAAGCCTACACACTACTATTATCTGTAGAATACCTGTCCCCAGGACTGGCTGGACCCAGGGCAAAAAGTCTGTAGAGTCAAAACAAGATTCAAACATTATGAAGAATTTCAAGACAGCTGGGCATTAAAACAAATGCTTTTGTGCATGGGGCCCCTGGAAGTCTGCATGGGTCACACACCCATTAGTCAGTCCCATCTATACCATTTCACAGCTCGCCTCCCTGGAATCCCCAAGATTCCATATACTATGTGACTATTTGCTATCACACTGCAGTCTTGCAATAAATGTGCATAAAATACTTGGGAGTTCAAATAGTTTGTAGTTACCTAAACCCACAAACTACAAAACTAGGAGAAGCAGCTGCTTCAGCCTAAGATAAACAGGAAAGGCTTTTTAAGACAGCAAAATGTGTTACAAATTTTAATACTATTTCTTTAAAATGTGCCATGATGGGAATATCTGTAATACAATTTTTTTTGTATCTTATACAAAGGCATGCAAGCATTCACTGCCCAGGTTCAAATTCCTATACTCCTCAGGTCTCCCTCAGAACCCCTGGGGGCCTCTTTCCTCACCACTATTAGAACTATGCTTGCTCCACCTATCACCGAAGTTGGCACTAATAGTAATATCACATGAACCATAGGATGAGCCACATGTACATTAGTTTCCTAGTAGCCAAATCAACAAAGTAAAACAAACAAACAATATTAATTTTGATAGTGTACTTTTATTTAACCTCATATAGCCAATCATCATTATTTCAACATGTGATTCATTGGTACTAAATCTTCAAGACAGCACATCTCAATTTGGACCAGTCATTATTTCAAGTACTCAAGAGTCATACCTGGCCAATGATTGCCATATGGGAAAAGACAACTCTCATTACATGATTACTGCCATTATGATCCAAAGTTTCCCTCTAGGTTCTAAAATAGCCACCCATTTCCTTCCACAGCCAAAGTACAGGTAACCACCTTTTTCACACAAGGGCCATTGGGGTGGGTGGGAAGAGGTTATGGGCTGTTTTTTTCCTTTTTTAAAAAATATAAACAGATATGAACAACCATGTTT
Organism: Phataginus tricuspis; assembly: GCA_029783875.1. Taxonomy (NCBI): domain Eukaryota; kingdom Metazoa; phylum Chordata; class Mammalia; order Pholidota; family Manidae; genus Phataginus; species Phataginus tricuspis. The sequence continues at coordinate 3,452,651 of JAQQAC010006904.1, read as the reverse complement.
ATACCTATATATATAAAACATCTTGAAGTAGCTTGAAAATAGGGTTTTCATTCTCCAACTCAAAAAAGTAGGTCACAAGAAAACCAGAACTGCTTTTTTAGCCTCTACTATCTAGGAATAAAGGGAAGTTTTCAAAATCTTCATCTTGAAATAATGCAGAGGGCTTGATCTTTAACTGGGGAGGGCCACAAGTGACTCACAGCTAGATATATCTAGCCAAACGTTAAAGATGCATGTCTCTGGGAATTTATTTCATTTTTTAATCTAATTTAAAAATATTACAAATTAGAAAAAATGCCCAGGTCACTCAAACACACTAGGAAATAACGATGGTTGAAATGTTAAAAAACAAAAACAAAAACTATAGACTCCTCAACTCATCCTGGAGAAAACTGAGCCTTCATGGAACCCACTTCAATTCAAAATGACTTGAGAAATCAGGTAGAAGCGGCAAGATGGCGGCATGAGCAGGGCTGTGGAAATCTCCTCCCAAAACCATATATATTTGTGAAAATACAACAAATACAACTATTCCTAAAAGAGAGACCAGAAGATACAGTACAACAGCCAGGCTACAGCTACATCTGCGAGAACTCAGTGCCTCACAAAGCGGGTAAGATACAAAGCCCGGACAGGGGGGACCTGAGCACTCCCCTACCCCAGCTCAATGGCGGGAGGAAAAGAATCAGAGAGGGGAGGGAGTGGAAGCACAGGACTGCTAAATAACCAGCCCTGGTGATCTGCATCGGGAGCACAGACACATTGCATGGTGTTCTGGAGATCAGAGAAATGGAAGGGCAGGATGCAAGACGGAAACTGCAAGCGGGTCCCCACAGCCGGCTCCCCTGGGAAAAAAGAAGAGCGGGTGCTTTTTTAAAAGTCTTAAAGAGACAAGGGCCAAACAGCGGAACAAAATCGTCCCAGCGCGCTCAGCCCAGCAGGCTGGGAATCTTGAGGAATTTCAGGCCCCCTAACGGGCTGCCAGGTAAAGCAGCCCTGCCGAATCCCCTCATGGCGATAAGCACCCTGCAATTCGTTACCCCCGGCCAGGGTTGCAAACAGACCAGCAGATCCGCCAAAACTGTGGAACAGTGGGAGAGCACCCCACCCACAGCAACCACACGGAATCTCCTCCCAGCGGGCGCGCAGCTAACCGGGAAGGGCCAGGGAAGCCAGAGCAAGGTCCGCAAGGCACCAAGGGGCGCAGAACGCACTCGGCGTGGCTGAAAACCCCAGGAGTGCTCTAGGCTAGCCTGAGGGCGGCCCTGCCCACAGAAGCTAGAAGGATTATCCCAGAGATTGCCTCGTGGTGTGCGGATAACCAGGACAAGCTATGGAAGCCAGAGCAACGTCTGGAAGGTGCAAAGAGGCGCCAAAGTTGCTGCTATGCACCTGGCGTGGCTGCAAACCACTGCAGTGTGTTAGGCTAGCCTGAGGGCGGCCCTCCACACGGCAGGTCAGGGAAATATTCCAGAGACTGCCTCCAGTTGTGCAGGTAACCGGCACAGGCTACGGAAGACAGAGCAACATCTGGAAGGTGCGAAGAGGCGCCAGATTTGCTGCAATGCACCTGGCATGGCTGCAATCCCCCACAGTGCTCTAGGCTAGCCAAACGGCAGCTCAGGGGATTATCCCAGAGACTGCCTGCCGGTGTGAGGGTAAACAGCACAGGCTGAGTAGAAGGGCAAGGAGAACAACAATGAATAAAGGACTTTGTTCTCCCACCTGACACACGTATCACCTACCTTGAACCACTTCTATCGCCATGAAAAGACAGAAGAATCTGGTCCAGTCAAAAATCACTCAAACAACCCCAGACAGAGGGCCTGGTGAGATAGATTTAAACAATCTTCCTGAAAAAGAATTCAGAATAAAAGTCAAAACCATGCTGATGGACTTACAGAGAAATATGCAAGAGCTAACGGATGAAGTCAGGAGGGACATTACAGAAATTAAACAATTGATTGACGGACTTAAGAGCAGACTGGACGAGGTGCAAGAGACTGTTAAATGGAATGGAAATCAGAGAAAAGGAGTACAGAGAAGCTGAGGAAGAGAAAGATAAAATGATCTAAAGGAATGCAAAAATATTAAGAGAACTGTGTAACCAATCCAAAAGGAACAATATTCACATTATAGGAGTACCAGAAGAAGAAGAGAGAGAAAAAGGGATAAAAGTGTCTTTGAAGACATAACTGAGGAAAACTTTTCCAGGCTGGGAAAGGAAATACTTTCTCACACCATAGAACCCCACAGATCTCCCAACACAAAGAACCCAAGGAAGACAACACCAAGACATATAATAATTAAAATGGCAAAGATCAAAGACAAGGAGAGAGTATGAAAGGCAGCCAGAGAGAGAAAAAAGATCACTTACAAAGGAAAACCCATCAGACTATCATCAGACTTCTCAACAGAAACCTTACAGCCCAGAAGAGAATGGCATGATATATTTAAAGCAATGAAATAGAAGGGCCTTGAACCGAGAATACTGTATAAAGCACGATTATCATTTAAATTTGAGGGAGGGATTAAACAATTCCCAGACAAACGAAAGTTGAGGAAATTTGCCTCCCACAAATCACCTCTACAGGATATCTTAAAGGGATTCCTCTAGATGGAAGCACTCCTAAGGCTAAAAAGATGTCACCAGAGAAAATAAAATCATAGCAAAGAAAGACCATCCAAATACTAACTAAAGGCAAATAACAAGATCAACTATCCACAAAAACAGTCAAAGGAAATGCAAAAGAGTAAAGGATAAAGAATGGAGGAGGAAGAATAAGAAGGGAGAGAAATAAAGAATCATCAAACTGTGTTTATAATAGCTTAATAAGAGAGTTAAGTTAGATTATTAGATAGTAAAGAAGCCACCTTGAACCTTTGGTAACCAGAAATCTAAAGACGGCAATGGCAATAAGTACATATCTATCAATAATCACCCTAAATGTAAATGGACTAAACACACCAATCAAAAGACATAGAGTAATAGAATGGATAAAAAAGCAAGACCCATCTATATGCTGTTTAAAAGAGACTCACCTCAAACCCAGAGATAAACACAGGCTAAAAGTGAAGGGATGGAAAAAGATATTTCATGCAAACAACAAGGAGAAAAAAGCAGGTATTGGAGTACTTGTATCAGACAAAATAGACTTTAAAACAAAGAAAGTAGCAAGAGATAAAGAAGGACATTATATACTGGTAAAGGGGTCAGTCCAACAAGAGGATATAACCATTATAAATATATATGCACCCAACACCGGAGCACCAACATATGTGAAACAAATACTAACAGAATTAAAGGAGGAAATAGAAAGGTATACATTCATTTTAGGAGACTCCAACACACCAGTCACTCCAAAGGACAGATCAATCAGACAGAAAATAAGTAAAGACACAGAAGCACTGAACAACACACTAGAACAGATGGACCTAACAGACATCTAAAGAACTCTACACCCAAAAGCAACAGGATACATATTCTTCTCAAGTGCATATGGAACATTTTCTAGAATAGACCACATTCTATGCCACAAAAAGAACCTCAGCAAACTCAAAAGACTGAAATTCTACCAACTAACTTCTCAGATCACAAAGGCATAAAATTAGAAATAAATTGTACAAAGAAAATAAAAAGGCTCACAAATACATGGAGGCTTAATAACACGCTCCTAAATAATCAATGGATCAACTACCAAATTAAAACAGAGATCAAACAATATATGGAGACAAATGATAACAACAGCACAAAGCCCAACTTCTGTGGGACACAGCAAAGGCAGTTCTAAGAGGAAAGTATATTGCAATCCAGGCCCATTTAAAGAAGGAAGAACATTCCCAAATGAATAGCCTAAAGTCACACTTACTGAAACTGGAAAATGAAGAACAAATGAGGTCCATAGTCAGCAGAAGGAGGGAAATAATAAAGATCAGAGAAAAATACTAAAATTGACAAGAATGAAACAACAAATAAATTAATGAAACTAAGAGCTGGTTCTTTGAGAAAACAAACAAAATAGATAAACCCCTAGCCAGGATAATTAAGAGAAAAAGAGAATCTACACACATAAACAGAATCAGAAATGAGAAAGGAAAAATCACGAAAGACCCCACAGAAATACAAAGAATTATAAGAGAATACTATGAAAATCTATTTGCTAAAAAGCTGGAAAACCTAGAATGGACAACTTCTTAGAAAAATAAAACCTTCCAAGACTGACCAAGGAAGAAACAGAAAACCTAAGAGACCAATTACCAGCAATGAAATTCATTTGGTAATCAGAAAACAACCCAACAACAAAACTAACAGGCCAGATGGAGTCACCTCTGAATTTTATCAGATATATAGAGAAGAAATAATACCCTTTCTCCTTAAAGTTTTCCAAAAAATAGAAGAGAAGGGAATAATTCCAAACACATTCTATGAAGCCGGCTTAACTCTAATACCAAAACCAGGCAAAGACCTCACCAAAAAAGAAAACTACAGACCAATATCCCTGATGAACATAGATGCAAAAATACTCAACAAAATATTAGCAAACCGAATTCAAAAATACATCAAGAGGATCATACACCATGATCAAGTGGGATTCATCTCAGGGATGCAAGATGATACAACACTCGAAAATCCATCAACATCATCCCACATCAACAAAAAGAAGGACAGAGACCACATGATCATCTCCATAGATGCTGAAAAAGCATTTGACAAAATTCAACATCCATTCATGATAAAAACTCTCAACAAAATGGGTATAGAGGGCAAGTACCTCAACATCATAAAGGCCATATATGACAAACCCACAGCTAACATCATACTTAACAGTGACAAGCTAAAAGCTTTTCATCTAAGATCGGGAACAAGACAGGGATGCCCACTCTCTCCACTGTTATTCAACATAGTACTGGAGGTCCTAGCCACGGCAATCGGACAACACAAAGAAATACAAGGAATCCAGATTGGTAAAGAAGAATTCAAACTGTCACTATTTGCAGATGACATGATAGTGTACATAAAAAACCCTAAAGACTCCACTCCAAAACTACTAGAACTAATATCTGAATTCAGCAAAGTTGCAGGATACAAAATTAATACACAGAAATCTGTTGCTTTCCTATACACTAACGATGAGCTAACAGAAAGAGAAATCAGGAAAACAATTCCATTCACAATTGTATCAAAAAGAATAAAATACCTAGGAATAAACCTAATGAAGGAAGTGAAAGACCTATACCCTGAAAACTACAAGACACTCTAAGAGAAATTAAAGAGGACAGTAACCAATGGAATTTCGTCCCATGCTCTCGGCTAGGAAGAATAAATATTGTCAAAATGGCCATCCTGCCTAAAGCAATCTACAGATTCAATGCAATCCCTATCAAAATACGAACAACATTCTTCAACAAACTGGAACAAATAGTTCTAAAATTCATATGGAACCACAAAAGACCCCGAATACCCAAAGCAATCCTGAGAAGGAAGAATAAAACATGGGGAATTACCCTCCCAGATTTCAAGTTCTACTACAAAGTCACAGAATCAAGACAATCTGATACTGGCACAAGAACAGACCAACAGACCAGTGGAACAGAATAGAGAGTCCAGACACTAACCCAAACATATACGGTCAATTAATATACAATAAAGGAGCCGTGGATATACAATGGGGAAATGACAGCCTCTTCAACACCTGGTGTTGGCAAAACTGGACAGCTACATGGAAGAGAATGAAACTGGATTACTCTCTAACCCCATACACAAAAGTAAACTCAAAATGGATCAAAGACCTGAATGTAAGTCATGAAACCATAAAACTCTTAGAAAAAAACATAGGCAAAAATCTCTTGGATATAAACATGAGCGACTTTTTCATGAACATATCTCCCAGGGCAAGGGAAACAAAAGCAAAAATGAACAAGTGAGACTATATCAAGTTGAAAAGCTTCTGTACAGCAAAGGACACCATCAGTAGAACAAAAAGACATCCTACAGTATGGGAGAATATATTCATAAATGACATATCCGATAAGGGGTTGACATCCAAAATATATTAAGAACTCACGCACCTCAACAAAGAAAAAGCAAATAATCCAATTAAAAAATGGGCAGAGGATCTGAACAGACACTTCTCCAAAGAAGAAATTCAGATGTCCAACAGGCACATGAAAAGATGCTCCACATCGCTAATCATCAGAGAAATGCAAATTAAAACCACAATGAGATATCACTTCACAGTCTCTTGCACCTCGTCCAGTCTGGTCTTAAGACCTTCTAAAGCAGGAGAACTACCAGTAAGGATGGCCAACATCCAAAACACAAACAACAACAAATGTTGGCAAGGATGTGGAGAAAGGGGAACCCTCCTACACTGCTAGTGGGAATGCAAATTAGTTCAACCTTTGTGGAAAGCAGTATGGAGGTTCCTCAAAAAACTCAAAATAGAAATAGTATCTGATCCAGGAATCTCACTCCTAAGAATTTACCCTAAGCATACAGCAGCCCAGTTTGAAAAAGACATATGCACCCCTACGTTTATCGCAGCACTATTTACAATAGCCAAGAAATCAAAGCAACCTAAGTGTCCATCAGTAGATGAATGGATTAAGAAGATGTGGCACATATACACAATGGAATATTATTCAGCCATAAGAAGAAAACAAATCGTACCATTTGCAGCAACATGGATGGAGCTAGAGGGTATTATGCTCAGTGAAATAAGCTAGGTGGAAAAAGACAATTATCAAATGATTTCACTCATATGTGGAATATAAGAACAAAGAAAAAAACTGAAGGAACAAAACAGCAGCACACTCACAGAACCCAAGAATGGAATAATGGTTACCAAAGGGAAAGGGACTCGGGAGGATGGGCAGGAAGAAGGGACAAGGGGGATAAAGGGGTATTACGATTAGCAGACATAATGTACAAGGGGGGGCACAGGGACGGCTGTACAACTCAGAGAAGCAGTGATTCTATAGCATCTCACTATGCTGATGGACGGTGACTGTAATGGGATATGTGGGAGGGACGTGATGATGTGAGGAGTCTAGTAACCATAATGTTGCACATGTAATTGTAGATTAACAATAACAAACAAACAAAAAAAACCGACTTGCTTATTCTGAGAGCAGTGGATACATTTACCCTACACTCTGAACAAGTTTTCAAGCAGTCTGGGAACAGGATGTATTAGGTAAACCGTGCTGCTGAAAGACTGCTTATATGGGCTCACCTACTCCTGGCTAGCATCCAGCACCTGGAGTCTCGGGCCTCCTTCCTGGGCTTGGATCAGGGATGTGGGGAAATCAGTTGGGCAGCGTTCAACAAGGCCCAAATGGGGAACTGTTGGGCTCAAGAAGGGGTGGTGGTCGCTCACTCGGGACGCTGAGAGCTGCATGCCACCACGAAGCAGACAGGGATCAAGGCATATATAAACAGGAGAATGCAGAGTCGCTCTGAAGGGAGGTCACCTCTGGGACCTCAAGAAAGTTGACAATAAACTCTTCCTCCTAACAGGAAAGCTGAATGCTTAGGCAAATGCCATTTTCATACACAGAGGCAGAAACATGGAACAGAAAGAAGGAACAACAGCTGGCCTTGCAGGCAGTACTCACTAAGCACTAAGGATAAAGATCACAAAGGATGGGAGAATCCACATAGTAGCTGCTCCTCCTTAGCAAAGGTATCTGTTTCCTACAGCTGCCTGCCGCCACTCCACTCAAAGGCCGGACAAATCAAATCCAGTATAGGAGCATCTATTAGAGAATAATCTATTTCTTTAGAGGAAAGGGCAAAACAACTCACAGCCAGTTTCAGTGTATTTGCTTTGCAACTTTTTCCAAAGAACATATCAAAAGCAATCAAGTTTCTCCCATCCAGATACACCACAAGCTTTCCAGTTTTACTGTTATTTCCTTGGTATTTCAGCTTCTCTTTGAGAGTAGTAAATAAAGGAATCAAGTTCATTTCATACATGCTGTATTAACCCACAGGTACTTTTTTAAAGAATTACTGAGGAATACACCAGCAACATGACAAGTGGACCCTACCCCTTCAAGAATACACTTAAAACTGAGAACAGAGAAAATACAGAAAACAAATGGGAGCTCAAAAGATGGGAGCCTGGCCACAAAAGACTTCATTATATGTGAGGCCTAAGCTGAGCCTCAAAAAGATAGTGTGATTTATTAAGGTTAAGAAGCAGCAGAAAGTATTCCAGGCCAGTAGAAATAAGCCTGTAAGCACAGAGGATAGGAAGAACCAGTAGCTTCAGGGATATCATGGCAGGGAGCAGGTCCTGATGACAAGAACAAGGAGCCTTTCAGAAGGCATGACGATAAGGCTAGGTGACACAGGGCCAGGTCTCAAAGTGCCATGCATGAGTGCACAGCAGAGCACTGTAGGCCTGCTGCTCAAGCCCAGGGAGGGCCAGTAAGTGTGAACAGACATAAATGTACATGAGAATACCTATATTATAGACCCAGCAACATATTCTAACAGCATGCTTCAAGCAACAAATCTGAAAGAGGGGTTCAAGATGACGGCGTGAGTAGGGCAGTGGAAATCTCCCAAAACCATATATATTTTTGAAAATAGGACAAATACAAATATTCCTCAAAGAGAGACCAGAAGATACAGTAAAACAGCCAGGCTACATCTACATCTGTGAGAACTCAGCATATCACGAAAAGGGTAAGATACAAAGCCGCGACCAGGCGGGACCCGAGCACTCCCCCCACCCCAGCTCACCAGCGGGAGGAAAAGAATCAGAGTGGGGAGGGAGTGGAAGCACAGGACTACTAAATAACCAGCCCTAGTAATCTGCACTGGGAGCAAAGACACACATTGCATGGTGTACTGGATATTAGAGAAACGGAAAAGTAAAATCTGAGACAGAGACCGTGAGCAGGTCCCCTCAGCCGGCTCCCCTGGGACAAAAGAAAAGCGGGGGCTTTTTAAAAGTCTTAAAGAGAAAAGGGCTTAACAGCTGGACAAAATCGTGCACACTCAGCCCAGCAGGCTAGAAATCTTAAGGAACTTCAGGTGCTCTAACCACCTGGGGGGTTAACAGAACCCTGAAGCCCCTCACAAGGATAAACAGCTTGCCATTCATTCCCCCCAGTCAGTGCTGCAAGCAAACCGGCTACCCGTGACAGCGGTGCAGCAGCCAGAGAACAGCCCCACCCACAGCAACCACACAGAGTCTTCTCCCAGCATGCAGCTAACTGGGACAGACCCAGAGGATGTGCAGGCACACAGCCGCCAGGCAAAGACAAAGCCAGAGCAAGACCCGGAAGGCACGAACGGGAGCCATTCTAGCAGGAAAACTACCGGAGCGTCTGCAACGCCCCCCGTAGTGCCCTGGGCTATCCCAAGGGCCACCCCACCCACGGCAGCTCAGATTATCCCAGAGACTGCTCCCGACAGTGCAGGTAAATGGAACAGGCAGTGGAAGCTGGAGCAAGGTCCAGAAGGCAAAAAGGGGCGCCGTTCTCGCATGACAACACACCTGCGACCCCCCGCAGTGCCCTAGGCTATCTGGAGGGCTGCCCCACCCACGGCAGCTCAGAAGATTATCCCAGAGACTGTTCCCTGTGTGTGGATAACCGACACAGGCAGCGGAGAAGGGCAAGGCGACCAGCAATCGGGAAGGGATTTTGTTCTCCCAGCTGACACACGCGCCACCTGCCTGCAACCACGTCTATCACCATGAAAAGGCAGAAGAATCTGATCCAGTTAAAAATCACTCAGACAACCCCAGACAGAGGGCCTGGTGAGATAGATATAACCAATCTTCCTGAAAAGAATTCAAAATAGAAGTCATAACCATGCTGATGCACCTGCAGAGAAATACGCAAGAGCTAAGGGATGAAGTCCGGAGGGACATTAAAGAAATGAAACAATCAATAGAAGGTCTTAAGACCAGACTGGACGAGGTACAAGAGACTGTTAATGGAACAGAAATCAGAGAACAGGGATACAGAGAAGCTGAGGCAGAGAGAGATAAAAGTACCTCTAGGAATGAAAGAATATGAAGAGAACTGTGTGACCAATCCAAACGGAACAATATTTGCATTATATGGGTACCAGAAAAAGAGAGAAAAAGGGATAGAAAGTGTCTTTGAAGAAATAATTGAGGAAAACTTCCCCAATCTGGGGAAGGAAATAGTCTCTCAGATCATGGAAGCCCACAGATCTCCCAACGCAAGGGACCCAAGGAGGACAACACAAAGACACATAATAACTAAAATCACAAAGAACAAAGACAAGGACAGAGGATTAAAGGCAGCCAGAGAGAGAAAAAAGATCACCTACAAAGGAAAACCCATCAGGCTATCATCAGACTTCTCAACAGAAACCTTACAGGCCAGAAGAGAATGGCATGATATATTTAATGCAATGAAACAGAAGGGCCTTGAACCAAGAATACTGTATCCAGCACGATTATTATTTAAATTTGAAGGACGGATTAAACAATTTCCAGACAAGCAAAAGTTGAGGGGATTTGCCTCCCACAAACCACCTCTACAGGATATTTTAAAGGGACTGCTCTAGATGGAAGCACTCCTAAGACTAAATAGATGTCACCAGAGAAAATAAAATCACAGCAAAGAAAGCAGACCAACCAAATACTAACTAAAAGAAAAAAATAAAATCAACTATCCACAAAAGCAGTCAAAGGAAACACAAAAAAGTACAAAATAAAACACCTAACATATAAAGAATGGAGAAGAAGAATAAGAAGGGAGAGAAATAAAGAATCATCAGATTGTGTTAATACTACCTTAATAAGACAGTTAAGTTAGACAGTTAGATATTAAAGAAACTACCCCTGAACCTTTGGTAACAATGAATCCAAAGCCTGCAATGGCAATAAATACATATCTATTGATAATCACCCTAAATGTGAATGGACTGAATGCACCAGTCAAGACACAGAGTAATAAGATGGATAAAAAAGCAAGACCCATCTATATGCTGCTTAAAAGAGACTCACCTCAAACCAAAAGACATACACAGACTCAAAGTGAAGGGATAGAAAAAGACATTTCATGCAAACAATAGGGAGAAAAAAGCAGGTGTTGCAGTACTTGTATCAGACAAAACAGACTTCAAAGCAAAGAAAGTAACAATGGGTAAAGAAGGATATTAAATAATGATAAGGGGCCAGTCCAACAAGATGATATAATCATTATAAATATATATGCACTCAACACGGGAGCACCAACATATGTGAAACAAATACAGAATTAAATGAGGAGGAGATTGGATTAAAGATGGTGGCATAAGAGGTGAGACAAAGGCTTCTTCCTAAAACCACATATAATATGAAAATATAACTAATACAACTACTCTTGAAAGAGCAACAAGAAAGAGGACTGCAACAAACTGCATACACCTGGAGACAAGAGCAGCCCTCACGGAAAAGGGTAAAGTACTAAAGCTGTAGTTCTGCCAGATCCAAGCCCATCCTCCCCAGCTCACCTGCAGGAGAAAGGAACGGAGCAGGGAGGGAGTAGAGATCTGGGACTGCTGAATACCTAACTCTGGAGATCTGCTCTGTGATCACAAACCTACATTTCATTGTGCTTGCATGATACTCTTGTAATTAGGGGGTTGGAAAGCTACGACAGGCAGAATTCCTGGAGAGACTGATTCCAGCTGCTTGTGGAAAACAGGTATCCATATCCAGCTGTTCTGGTACAAAAGAAAGGCGAGCAGTCTGAGAGACTTCCTAACAAGGAAGCCCTTACCAAGAGGGCTGCTAAAGGGGCAAGGCTTACACAGAGCTTACTCCTCAGGAGAAAGGAAACGTAGACAAAATTGTCCGGGTGCACTCTGCCCAGCAGATTGGGAGTTTTCACGATCTTCAGGTACTCCAGCCCCCTGGCTTCCTACACAACTCCAAGAACCTCTTATGTGACAGGCAGACTACTGCACCTTTCTCCTGGCCAGCCCCACAGGGCTTGCAAACCAGGAAACCCTACCCTGGCGATTGGTCAGCCAGAGGGAAGATCTGTCTACAGCAACTAAAAACGCAAAACATAGAGGCTTATACCTGTGTACTCGGCCCACTGGTTCAGGCAGTGGAGACAGGCATACCAGCCAGGAGCCAGAAATAGTTCTATCCTCCCCCGAGGCACCAATACCACTCCCCTACAATCCCCGACATTGCTTCAGGGGCTGAGCAGCTCGAGAGAGTAGTGCTTCTGGGCACTAGAGAGTGCCATACACAAATATGAAACTCCAAAGGAACCTAGTCCAGAGTAAAATTATGAATACAACTCTTGAGAAAGATTTAAAACATATGGACTTCATGACTCTCCCTGAAAGGGAGTTATAAATTAAAAATCATCAACATGCTCATGGACTTATGGAAAGATATTCAAGAACTCAGGAATAAATTCCAGTTGGTGATCCAATCATTCAAGAGCACAATGGACGGTATTAAAAGCAGATTGGATACGGTGGAGGAGACGATAAATGAAATAGAAACTAGAGAAGAGGAATACAAAGAAGGTGAGGCACAGAGAGAAAAAAGGATCTCTAAGAATGAAAGAACATTGAGAGAACTGTGTGACCAATCCAAATGGAACAATATTCGCATTATAGGGGAACCAGAAGAAGAGAGATAAGGATAGAAAGTTATCTTTGAGGAGGTGATTGCTGAAAGCTTCCCCAGTCCGGGGAAGGAGAGAGTCTCTCAGGCCACGGAGGTGCACAGATCTGCCCACACAAGGGACCCAAGGAAGACAACATCAAGACATATAGTAATTAAAATGGCAAAAGTCAAGGATAAGGACAGACTATTAAAAGCAGCCAGAGAGAGAAGTAAGATCACATACAAAGGAGGGCCCCTCAGGTTATCATCAGACTTCTCAACAGAAACCTTACAGGCCAGAAGGGAGTGGCATGATGTATTTAATGAAATGAAGCAGAAGGGCCTTGAACCAAGATTACTTTATCTGGCAAGATTACCATTTAAATTTGAAGGAGGGATTAAACAATTCCCAGACAAGCAAAAGCTGAGAGAAGGTACCTCCCACAAACCATCTCTACAGTGTATTTTGGAGGGACTGCTATAGACTGAACTGTTCCTATGGTTAAATACCTGTCACCACAGGTAATGAAACCGCAGTTAAGAAAATAGAGAAAGGACACGTAGACAAAACTGTCCTAAGAAGTAAGAACTAAGCTAATTACTAAGAACATGCAAAATTAAATTAACTATCCCCAAAGTCAATCAAGGGATAGACAAACAGTACAGAATATGATACCTAATATATAAAGAATAGAGGAGGAAGAAAAAGGAGGAGGAAAAAAAACAAACAAAAAAAGAACCTTTGGATTGTGTTTGTAATAGCATATTAAGTGAGTTGTTAGACTCTTAGATAGTAGGGAAGTTAACCTTGAACCTTTGGTAACCACGAATCTGTAGCCTGCAACGCCAATAAGTACACACCTATCCATGATTACCCTAAATGTAAATGGACTGAAATGCACCAATCAAAAGACATGGAGTCACTGAATGGATAAGAAAAACAAGACCCATCTACATGCTGCGTTCAAGAGACTCATTTTAAACTCAAAGACATATACACACTAAAAGTGAAGTGATGGAGAAAGACATTTCATGCAATTAATAGGGAGAAAAGGGCAGGAGTTGCAGTACTTATATCAGACAAAATAGACTTCAAAACAAAGAAAGTCACAAGAGACAAAGAAGGACATTACATAATGATAAAAGGGTCAATCCAACAAGAAGATATAACCATTAAAAATATCTATGCACCCAAAACAGGAGCTCCTACATATCTGAAACAACTACTAACAGAGTTAAAGGGGGAAACAGAATGCAATGCATTCATTCTAGGAGACTTCAACACACCACTCACTCTGAAGGACAGATCAACCAGAGAGAGTAAGGAGACAGAGGCACTGAACAACACATTAGAACAGGTGGACCTTACACAAATCTATAGAACTCTACACCCAAAAGCAGCAGAATACACATTCTTCTCAAGGGTACATGGAACATTTTGAAGAATATTTCATACACTAGGCTACAAAAAGAGCCTCAGTAAATTCAAAAAGATTGAAATTGTACCAACCAGCTTCTCAGAGCACAAAGGAATGAAACTAGAAATGAATTACGCAAAGAAAATGAAAAATCCCACTAACAAATAGAGACTTAATAACATGCTCCTAAATAATCAATGGATCAATGACCAAATAAAAACAGAGATCAAGCAATATGTGGACACAAATGACAATTATTCAACACCACAAAAATGTGGGATGCAGTGAAGGCCGTGCTAAGAGGAAAGTATATTGCAATACAGGCCTACCTCAGGAAAGAAGAACAATCCCATATGAGCAGTCTAAACTCACAATTAACAAAACTAGAAAAAGAACAAATGAGACCCAAAGTCACTAGAAGGAGGGACATAATAAACATTCGACCATAAATAAATAAAATCGAGAAGAATAAAACAATAGAAAGGATCAACGAAAGCAAGAGCTGGTTCTTGGAGAAAATGAACAAAATAGATAAACCACTAGCCAGACTTATCAGGAAAAAAAGAGTCTCCTCACATAAACACAATCATAAATGGGAAAGGAAAAATCACTACGGACAGCACAGAAATACAAAGAACGATTAGAGAATACTATGACAAAATATATGGTAACAAACTGGATAACCTAGAAGAAATGGACAACTTTCTAGAAAAACACAACCTTCAAAGGCTGACCCAGAAAAAAACAGACAATCTCAACAGACCAATTACCAGCAATGAAATTGAACTGGTAATCAAAAACCTACCTAAGAACAAAATCCCTGGTCCAGATAGCTTCACTTCTGAATTTTATCAAACATTTAGTGAAGACCTAATACCCATCCTCCTTAAAGTTTTCCAAGGAGTAGAAGAAGAGGGAATACTTCCAAACTCATTTTATGAGGCCAGCATCACTCTAATACCAAAACCGGGCAAAGACACCACAAAAAAAGAAAACTACAGACCAATCTCCCTGATGAACATACATGCACAAATACTCAACAAAATATTAGCAAACCAAATTCAAAAATACATCAAGAAGATCATACACCATGATAAAGTGGGATTTATACCACAGATGCAAGGATGGTTCAACATTCAAAAATCCATCCACATCATACACCACATCAACAAAAAGAAGGACAAAAACCAAATGATCATATCCATAGATGCTGAAAAAGCATTTGACAAAATTCAATAGCCATTCATGAGAAAAACTCTCAACAAAATTGGTATAGAGGGCAAGTACCTCAACATAATAAAGGCCACATATGACAAACGCACAGCCAACATTATACTTAACAGCGAGAAGCTGAAAGCTTTTCCTTTAAGATCAGGAACAAGACAAGGATGCCCACTCTCCCCACTTCTATTCAACATAGAACTGGAGGTCCTAGCCACAGCAATCAGACAACACAAAGAAATAAAAGGCATCCAGATTGGCAAGAAACGAGTTAAACTGTCCCTGTTTGCAGATGACATGATACTGTACATAAAAAACCCTAAAGACTCCACTCCCAAACTACTAGAACTAAAGTCTGAATTCAGCAAAGTCGCAGGATACAAAATTAACATGCAGAAATCTGTTGCTTTCCTATACACTAACGATGAACTAACAGAAAGAGAAATCAGAAAAACAATTCCATTCACAATTGCATCAAAAAGAATAAAATACCTAGGAATAAACCTAACCAAGGAAGTGAAAGACCTATACCCTGAAAAGTACAAGACACTCCTAAGAGAAATTAAAGAGGACACTAACAAATGGAAATGCATCCCTTGCTCATGGATAGGAAGAAATTAATATTGTCAAAATGGCCATCCTGCTGAAAGCAATCTACAGATGCAATGCAATCTCTATAAAATACGAACAGCATTCTTCAACAAACTGGAACAAATAGTTCTAAAATTCATATGGAACCACAAAAGACCCCGAATAGCCAAAGCAATCAGGGAAGAATAAAGTGGGGGGAATT
This sequence comes from Phataginus tricuspis, assembly GCA_029783875.1. Taxonomy (NCBI): domain Eukaryota; kingdom Metazoa; phylum Chordata; class Mammalia; order Pholidota; family Manidae; genus Phataginus; species Phataginus tricuspis. The sequence continues at coordinate 3,436,614 of JAQQAC010006904.1, read as the reverse complement.
ACGCTCCCTGACTTCAGGCTCTACTACAAAGCCACAGTAATCAAGACAGTCTGGTACTGGCACAAGAACAGACCTATAGATCAGTGGAACAGAATAGAGAGCCCAGATATTAACCCAAACATATATGGTCAATTAATATATGATAAAGGAGCCATGAATATATAATGGGGAAATGACAGCCTCTTCAGCAGCTGGTGTTGGAAAAACTGGACAGCTACATGGAAGAGAATGAAACTGGACTACTGTCTAACCCCATACACAAAGGTAAACTCAAGGTGGATCAAAGACCTGAATGTAAGTCATGAAACCATAAAACTCTTAGAAAAAAACATAGGCAAAAATCTCTTGGACATAAACATGAGTGACTTCTTCATGAACATATCCCCCGGGGCAAGGGAAACAAAAGCAAAAATGAACAAATGGGACTATATCAAGTTGAAAAGCTTCTGTACAGCAAAGGACACCATCAGTAGAACAAAAAGACATCCTACAATATGGGAAAATATATTCAGAAATGATGTATCTGATAAGGGGTTGACATCCAAAATATACAAAGAACTCACGCACCTTAACAAACAAAAAGCAAATAACCCAATAAAGAAATGAGCACAGGACATGAATAGACACTTCTCTAAAGAAGAAATTCAGATGGCCAACAGGCACATGAAAAAATGCTCCACATCACTAATCATCAGAGAAATGCAAATTAAAACCACAATGAGATATCACCTCACACCAGTGAGGATGGCCAACATCCAAAACACAAACAACACCAAATGTTGGCGAGGATGTGGAGAGAGGGGAACCCTCCTACATTCCTGGTGGAAAGCAAATTAGTTCAACCATTGTGGAAAGCAGTATGGAGGTTCCTCAAAAAACTCAAAATAGAAATACCATTTGACCCAGGAATCCCACTCCTAGGAATTTACCCCAAGAATGCAGCAGCCCAGTTTGAGAAAGACACATGCACCCCTATGTTTATTGCAGCACTATTTACAATAGCCAAGAAATGGAAGCAACCTAAGTGTCCATCAGTAGATGAATGGATTAAGAAGATGTGGTACATATACACAATGGAATATTACGCAGCCATAGGAAAAAAACAAATCCTACCATTTGCAACAACATGGATGGAGCTGGAGGGTATTATGCTCAGTGAAATAAGCCAGGCCGAAAAAGACAAGTACCAAATGATCTCACTCATATGTGGAGTATAAGAACAAAGAAAAAAAAAAATGAAGGAACAAAACAGCAGCAGACTCACAGAACCCACGAA
>JAQQAC010006904.1:3421939-3434938 GCA_029783875.1 Phataginus tricuspis | reverse complement strand
TGGAGGCTCCTCAAAAAACTCAAAATAGAAATACCATTTGACCCAGGAATTCCACTCCTAGGAATTTACCCTAAGAATGCAGCAGCCCAGTTTGAAAAAGATATATGCACCCCTATGTTTATCGCAGCACTATTTACAATAGTCAAGAAATGGAAGCAACCTAAGTGTCCATCAGTGGATGAATGGATAAAGAAAATGTGGTATATGTACACAATGGAATATTATTCGGCCATAAGAAGAAAACAAATCCTACCATTTGCAACAGCATGGATGGAGCTAGAGGGTATTATTCTCAGTGAAATAAGCCAGGCGGAAAAAGACAAGTATCAAATGATTTCACTCATCTATGGAGTGTAAGAACAAAAAAACTGTAAGAACAAAACAGCAGCAGACTCACAGAACCCAAGAATGGACTAACAGTTAGTTACCAAAGGGAAAGGGACTAGGGAGGATGCACTTTCAACTCCTACGAAGGCCAGGAGAGGGAAGAGGCCTGCCCTTTTCTGGGATGGCCAAGTATCTGAATGTGACTGAAATGTGGGACAGGGGAAGGAGCGCTAAAGACGTGACCTCAAAGGTGGGCACAGCAGGAACTGGACACCACGCAACAAAGTCGGGTAAGACAAGGCAAATGAGCAGTAAGATCAGCTCCCCAGTTTAAGTACAGAACTGCTAACAATGGGCAAGAGGGCCTGGGGAGGGAAGAGCCTAAGGAAACAGCACCCAATTCGGAGTACTCTGTAAGAACTGACAGAAGGGGCAGGTGAGGCCCTGCCAAGATGCCCTCAGAGACTCCTCACCAAATCACCCTTCCTCCTCCAGCATCACCCCCAATCCTGTCTCCTCAAAGCCTAGTGTTCCTGTTTGTGCCATTCCTAGCTGTATCTGGTATCAGATGATGGAAGACAGAGGACCCTCAGAAAGCAAATGCCTACCCCGCACACGGGAACAAACTCCAATTTGGTGCTGAAATGATAAGAGCCGGGCAAAAGGTGCAAGCTTATCTTGGCTTATATTGAAAAAGCCAACTGCCAACATCAAGGAAAATCCAGCCTTGCTTCTGTCACCCAGTCCACATTGAAGGTGCTCCTCAACAAATTCTCGTTATGAAAACTCAAATAATAATGTACATGAAGTTCTGTGCATAATTTCCACAATTTCAAAAACTTCAGTCCAAAAGCATGACATTCTATTAAGAAGTTTTTTGTTTTATTTTGTTTTTATTAGTGACACTGCAGAGTTGTGTCGAAAAAGGACAAGTAACAAGGATGATGCTGGTAATCAAGTTTTTGCTAGGAGCCTTGCCAGAGATCAAAGGGATAAAGGCAAGCAAAACCCAGCTGAATCTAGGTGTCCTGCGTGCGTGTATGCCAGGGGTGGTGCAATGTGTGTGCCAGAGGGGAGGGTGTAGGTGAGAGACTGATACAGGCCAAAGTCAAACCTGGCCCTTACATCATGGCGGTTGTTTGCAACAACACAACACAGTTTCTAAGTCTCTGAAACTGTAAGGAGGAAATGTGGTCCTGAGCAAGCAGGAATGGTATGAAAACCACACAGTTTTTAGAAAAGAGAATTCTATACTAATGTGGGGTAGGGGGAAGACTGGGAAAACCCAATTCACCCAAGTTTTCACTAAGTAAAGGTAAATTACAGCAGTTTCTGAGTGACCCAAACTTGAAGCAAGAAACAAAGGCCACTTTAGTATTCGCATGTCTGGTACAGACAAGATGCCCAAAGAGATCAGCCCTACCAATCAGGTACAGATTGTAGAGCATATCAAAGTGCTTTGGGAAAAAAGGCCAAAAAGAAACAGACTATCATGGTTAATTTGCAATTTTAACCAATTCTCTAACAGAAAACAGAATTGCCAAATTAGTTACAAAAATCTTTAAAAGACAACACCCCCTTTTTTTTAGCTTTAGCTATTAACCTTCAATCCTCCTTGCCCAGCAAACTGTAATCAGACCGAGTATAATCATAATGCATTCAGGTCTATCTCCACAGTCCCAAGACCAGCAATAATAAACTGCTAGCCTCCAGGACATGCCCTCCTTCATTAACGTTTTACCAGTATGCAGCCTCAAGTGCAAGGAAAGGAAAAGCAGATTCCCAGACTCTAAGGCTCTGCTCAGGAGTGACAGCTCAAAGTGGGAGAGAACTGAATCGCTCATATGGTGTTTAAAGCTCCTTATGAAAAACCACCTTGAATCTCTTCCAGTTATTCCACAAAAACATTAGCTGTCTTCACACTACAATTTCCTAGTAAAAGTAGATGCATGATTAATAATGGCTGCCAATAAAGTGCCTACGGTATGACAGACTTTGGCCTTGGTGCTTTCAGGTATGTTAGCCGTACCTCACAACAACCCTTCAAGATTTTGTTCTCATTCTGCAGATGGAAAAACTAAGAGGGGTCAGATGGCCTACCAAAGACCAGAACTGGTAAATATGCTAGCCAGAACTGGGCCTCAGCCCGGGTCTGTCAAGCTCTGAAGTTCATGCTTTCTCCAGGACAGCAGTGTTCTCCAGTGTGGGAACAGCTGTTCAGCAAACTGTGACACAGCAGTCATCAAGGGCACAAGCCATCCCCTGGCCTGCCTGCACATGCACTCAGGCCTGCAGGAGGCAATGGCACCAGGCCAACCTGTAAGCTAAGGGCTCTCAGAACACAATCATGAAAGGGAACAATGTGCTTTTTGTACGGGGCAAAGAATCACTTTATAGACAAGTTAGTTGGGCAGCTCAGCCTGAAGAGCATGGGTGGTGATACTGGGAGGGGGTCAATTCACCAGGATTCATAGTTTTGTCAAAATGCACAGAAAATACAAGAAAACCAGCTTTCAAAAACTGAACATGGTGTAACTAAGAGAAATTTATTTAACATGATAAACGTAGTCTTTTTTAGATAAAAACTGAAAAACATGAGGAGGGAGGACACCAGGAATATGAAAGTTGGTAAAGTGAAGAAAGAAACAAGTCCAAAGACTTTAGTTGACTGTAAGCTCAACATAAAGTTACATTATGATGTGACTAATAAGCACAGCCAACTCAGAATCTAGTCATAGACGAATAGTGTCTAGGGACACAGGAGGCACTAATCCCACTGTAGCCTACCCTGGGCAGGTCGCTTCTTGCCATGCGGCATCATATCCTGTTCTAGGGAGGATGAAGAGACTGCCAACCACATGGCACAAAAGAGATGACAAGGCCAGCAGAAGGGCTGGCCACTTGGCAGATAAAATGACTAGCTTTGAGTTATCTTTTTTTAAAATAATTTATTTTGGTGTCATTAATCTACAATTACATGTGCAATATTATGGTGATTAAACTACCCCCTTCATCAGGACCCCCCCACCAACCCCATTACAGTCACTGTCCATCAGCGTAGTGAGTTGCTACAGAATCACTACTTGTCTTCTCTGAGTTCTACAGCCCTCCCCTTACCCCCCAACATTACATCTGCTAATCGTAATGCCCCCTTTTCCCTCTTATCCCTCCCTTCCCACCCATCTTACCCAGTCCCTCTCAATTTGGTAACTATTAGTCCGTTCTTGGGTTCTGTGAGTCTGCTGCTGTTTTGTTCCTTCAGTTTTTTTCTTTGTTCTTATACTCCACAGATTAGTGAAATCATTTGATACCTGTCTTTTTCGGCTTGGCTTATTTCACTGAGCATAATACCCTCTAGCTCCATCCATGTTGTTGCAAATGGTAGGATTTGTTTTCTTCTTATGGCTGAATAATGTTCCATTGTGTATATGTACCACCTCTTTTTTATCCATTCATCTACTGATGGACAGTTAGGTTGCTTCGATTTCTTGGCTATTGTAAACAGTGCTGCAATAAACATCGGGGTGCATATGTCTTTTTCAAACTGGACTGCTGCAGTCTTAGGGTAAATTCCTAGGAAGGGGATTCCTGGGTCAAATGGTATTTCTGTTTTCAGTTTTTGAGGAACCTCCATATTGCTTTCCACAATGGTTGAACTAATTTGTATTCCCACCAGCAGTGTAGGAGGGTTCCCCTTTCTCCACATCCTCGCCAACATTTGCTGTTGTTTGTGTTTTGGGTGTTGGCCATCCTCACTGGTGTGAGGTGATATCTCATTGTGGTTTTAATCTGCATTTCTCTGATGTTTAGCGATTTGGAGCATCTTTTCATGTGCCTGTTGGCCATCTGAATTTCTTCTTTAGAGAAGTGTCTTTTCCTGTCCTCTGCCCATTTCTTAATTGGATTATTTGCTTTTGGTTTGTTATGGTACATGAGTTTATATATTTTGGATGTCAACCCCTTATCAGATACGTCATTTATGGATATATTCTCCCACACTGTAGGATCTCTTTTTGTTCTACTGATGGTGTCCTTTGCTGTACAGAAGGTTTTCAGCTTGATATAGTCCCACTTGTTCATTTTTGCTGTTGTTTCCCTTGCCCGGGGAGATATGTTCATGAAGAAGTCACTCATGTTTATGTCCAAGAGATTTTTGCCTATGTTTTTTCCTAAGAGTTTTACGGTTTCATGACTTACATTCAGGTCTTTGATCCACCTTGAGTTTACCTTTGTGTATGGGGCTAGACAGTAGTCCAGTTTCATTCTCTTACATGTAGCTATCCGGTTTTTCCAACACCAGCTGCTGAAGAGGCCGTCATCTCCCCATTGTATATCCAACGCTCCTTTATCAAATATTAATTGACTGTAGGTGTTTGGGTTAATGTTTGGATTTTCTATTCTGTTCCACTGGTCTGTGGGTCTGTTTTTGTGCCAATACCAAATTGTCTTGATTACTGTGGCTTTGTAGTAGAGCTTGAAGTCTGGGAGCATAATTCCCCCTGTTTGATTCCTCCTTCTCAGGATTGCTTTGGCTATTCGGGGTCTTTTCTGGTTCCATATGAATTTTAGAATTATTTGTTCCAGTTCATTGAAGAAAGCTGTTGGTAGTTTCACAGGCATTTCGTTGAATCTGTAGATTCCTTTAGGTAGTATAGCTGTTTTGACAATATTTACTCTGCTTAGCCAAGAGCATGGGATGCATTTCCATTTGTTAGTGTCTTCTTTAATTTCTCCTAGAAGTGTCTTATAGTTTTCAGAGTACAGGTCTTCCACTTCCTTCGTTAGGTTTATTCCTAGGTATTTTATTCTTTTTGATGCAATTGTGAATGGAATTGTTTTTCTGATTTCTCTTTCTGTTAGTTCATCATTTGTGTATAGGAAAGCAACAGATTTCTGTGTGTTAATTTTGTATCCTGCAACTTTGCTGAATTCAGACTTTAGTTCTAGTAGTTTGGGAGTGGAGTCTTTAGGATTTTTTATGTACAGTATCATGTCATCTGCAAATAGTGACAATTTTACTTCTTCTTTACCAATCTGGATGCCTTGTATGTCTTTGTTTTGTCTGATTGTCGTGGCTAGGACCTCCAGTACTATGTTGAATAACAGTGGAGAGAGTGGGCATCCCTGTCTTGCTCCCGATCTTAGGTGAAAAACTTTTAGCTTCTCGCTGTTAAGTATGATGTTAGCTGTGGGTTTGTCATATATAGCCTTTATGATGTTGAGGACTTGTCCTCTATACCCATTTTGTTGAGAGTTTTTATCATGAATGGATGCTGAATTTTGTCAAATGCTTTTTCAGCATCTATGGAGATGATCATGCGGTTTTTTTTCTTCTTTTTGTTGATGTGGTGGATGATGTAGATGGATTTTCGAATGTTGTACCATCCTTCCATCCCTGGGATGAATCCCACTTGATCATGGTGTATGAGCGTCTTGACGTATTTTTGAATTCGGTTTGCTAATATTTTGTTGAGTATTTTTGCATCTACGTTCATCAGGGATATTGGTCTGTAATTTTCTTTTTTGGTGAGGTCTTTCCCGGTTTTGGTATTAGAGTGATATTTGCTTCATAGAATGAGTTTGGAAGTATTCCCTCCTCTTCTATTTTTTGAAAACTTCAAGGAGAATGGGTGTTATTTCTTCTCTATATGTCTGGTAGAATTCAGAGGTGAATCCATCAGGTCCAGGGGTTTTGTTCTTGGGTAGTGTTTTGATTACCGATTCAATTTCATTGCTGGTGATTGGTCTGTTTAGTTTTTCTGTTTCTTGCTTGGTCAGTCTTGGAAGGTTGTATTTTTCTAAGAAGTTCTCCATTTCTTCTAGGTTTTCCAGCTTGTTAGCATATAGATTCTCATAATATTCTCTTATAATTCCTTGTATTTCTGTGAAGTCCATCATTATTTTTCCTTTGTCATTTCTGATTCTGTTTATGTGTGTGGATTCTCTTTTTCTCTTAATGAGTCTGGCTAGGGGTTTATCTATTTTGTTTATTTTTTCAAAGAAGCAGCTCTTGGTTTCATTGATTTTTTTGTATTGTTTTTTTCTTCTCAATTTTATTAATTTCTTCTCTGATCTTTATTATGTCCCTCCTTCTGGTGACTTTGGGCCTCCTTTGTTCTTCTGTTTCCAATTTCAGTAATTGTGTCTTTAGACTATTCATTTAGGAATGTTCTTCCTTCTTTAAATAGGCCTGGATTGCAATATACTTTCCTCTTAGAACTGCCTTTGCTGCATCCCACAGAAGCTGTGGCTTTGTGGTGTTGTTGTCATTAGTCTCCATATATTCTTTGATTTGGTCATTAACCCATTGATTAATTAGGAGAATATTGTTAAGTCTCCATGTATTTGTGAGCCTTTTTGATTTCTTTCTAAAATTTATTTCTAGTTTTATACCTTTGTGATCTGAGAAGTTGGTTGGTAGGATTTCAATATTTTTGAATTTACTGAGGTTCTTTTTGTGGCCTAGTATGTGGTCTATTCTGGAAAATGTTCCATGTGCACTTGAGAAGAATGTGTATCCTGCTGCTTTTGGGTGCAGAGTTCTGTAGATGTCTGTTAGGTCCATCTGTTCTAGTGTGTTGTTCAGTGCTTCTGTGTCTTTACTTATTCTCTGTGTGGTTGGTCTGTCCTTTGGAGTGAGTGGTGTGTTGAAGTCTCCTAAAATGAACATATTGCTTTCTATTTCCTCCTTTAATTCTGTTAGTATTTGTTTCACATATGCTGGCGCTCCTGTGTTGGGTGCATATATATATTTATAATGGTTATATCTTCTTGTTGGACTGACCCCTTTATCATTATGTAATGTCCTTCTTTATCTCTGGCTACTTTCCTCGTTTTGAAGTCTATTTTGTCTGATACAAGTACTGCAACAGCTGCTTTTTTCCATCCTTTCACTTTTAGTCTGTGTATATCTTTGGGTTTGAGGTGAGTCTCTTGTAAGCAGCATATAGATGGGTCTTGCTTTTTTATCCATTCTGTTACTCTGTGTCTTTTGATTAGTGCATTCAGTCCACTTACATTTAGGGTGATTATCGATAGATATGTACTTATTGCCACTGCTGGCTTTAGATTCGTGGTTACCAAAGGTTCAAGGGTTGCTTCTGCTTTGAGTTATCTTAAAGCTGATTTATACTACCGTATGTATCTTCCAAGGATAAAATGAGAGCCAGTAAGTGAGAAGTACAGGTGGTCTGTGAGCAGCAGCAGCAAGACTCGCTAATGCCAAGAACAGGTGCAACACCCTGAGGCCATAGATGCTCCACAAAGCAGGGAGAATCCCCTATGAGGGTAACGGCAGGGGAAGTTCCTGTTGGAGAGAAAAGCTGTACCATGTTGTCTCATAAACCTCTTCTCAGAGTCTGTCTGACATAACAGGCACAACTACCTCTGGGCTTACATGGAGCATCAATAGGAAAACAGAAAGGATTAGCAACCTTCCAGATGTTTAGTGGGTTGAACCTCACACACTTCTCCATTTGTCTGGAAACTGTGGTGACACAAAAGTAAAAGCTAAAGAAAAGGAATTAACAGTCAAGGAGAAATGCCCACAAATTTATGAAAAAACAGAAAATGGATGTTGGACAATTCAGGAGTCCGATATCCAAATAACAGAAGTTTTAGAAGAACATATTATAATCCACCACCAGTCCCCATGGCCAAAAGAAAATTTTTGTCTGGGTATAAAGAATGTGACTTCTCTGCCTCAGACTTCCACATGCTGTCAGAGTGAGCGGGAACAGATCCTCTAGGGCAGGGTGAAATTCCACGGCATCTGAGAGAGAGAAAGGATCTAAACTTCTATAGAACAAACACCTATAAAAGGACTGCAAATCAGAACATAAGCTTCCTCAACAGCAACTGTAGAAAAGAACATTTTCAGACATGGAAGTTCTGAAAGATTTATTCATACTTTCTCAGAAAGCTACTGGAAAATGGGCTTCACCAAAGCATGGCAACATGTCATGGGTAAGAGACAGGGAATACATGAAACCAGGGATCCAACACTCGGAGAAGCAAAGATGACTCCCAAAAGAATGCCGGGGGACACCCTCACGAACATGCCCCCTCCAGCAGCTTTCATAACGCCAAGGCAGAGCCAAATTACTGTGACAAACACCATGTGTGGTGCGGTGAGCGCCAGCGCTGCCGCTCAGCCAGGCCCCGACTGCAGCGCCACAGGTTTACCTGAGGAGGACTGACTGCCACACGTGCACACCCAGCCTGTCCAAACAAGAGGAGGAATCACACTTCCACTGTTGTGCTTTTAAAGCACAGTGGGCTGTGGATTCTTTCTTATGGCTTAGACAGCAAAGCACTTCGCCACTTCGCCACCACGCCATGCCTGGGCTAGAAGAGCACAGTCTCCACTGTCATTACAGACTGAGCAGTCATCACAGTATTCCCAAGTCACAGGAAAGCAACAGCAGGGAAAATCAGAGAATGTAAGAGTACCTCATAACAGGATATCTTTACAAAAATCAAAATGAAAATGAAGGTTCCATCAAAGTTGATTTCCAAGTGGCTTGTTAGCCAAGCAAGGAAGCCAACAATGTGTTTTCCTTTTCTCAATGAATTCACAGATATGAATGACACAGCTCAGTTGCTGTTTATTTGGGGAGTCTGGAGTGATGAAGAATTAGCTTTCACAAATCATCTGCACAAAACAACAACAGACAGAATGTTTTCAGAGAAGTTGAGTAAAGCAAACCACCACAACATAGAGTCTACTATGATGTGCTATAATATGAGCAAAAAAAAGGACTACACTTACAAAACTTGTGACAACGTGAAGTGTTCAAAGCTTATGGTTATTTTTTCTATTTTCATGAGGAGGTACTTCAGGAAATGTTAATTCCTCACATGTTAGTGCACCAAGAATGGCAACAGTGAATCCACTCTCACGACCTTAGCCATTTTTTATTCCTGACTTGTTCTATCACATAGCACCTTAATGGCTTACCAAGGATTAAGGTTTTTATGACATTCTGAACTCAGGGTCAAGACTGAAATTTTTCTGAATGAGACAAGCCCTTAACCACTGCTGCTGAACACTGAATGGCTCTGGAAATTCACCTCTGCTCAAGTCTTGATGTTTGTTAATGAATTCAACCTAATCACAAGGCAAGATAGCACGATCTGCAAATGTATACTGTGGTAAAGTCATTTCAATCCTAGCTGTTCCGATCATGAACCTAGGCTGCTGCAAACACTGCCCGGGCTGTCAGAAGTTAAAATAAGAAGCAAGGTTCCCATTACCACTTGCGATAAAGATTTTCTGAATTCCAACTACAGTTAAACAGTTTTTTTCAAACTTTAATGCAAAGGAAATTTCCCTGTTTCAAAACCCAAAAGGCAACTGAGGAGCTTTCACCTAACCTTCAAATGGAAATGATTGATTAATCTACAATGTAATGACACACCAAAAGGCAAATATCAAGAGAAGAATCTAACAATTCTATAATTCTATAAATGCCTTCCAAGCGATGAATATACCCAACAGAACCCACATGCTTGGGGACTATTATCAGAATGTGACAGTACTTAACCGTGTAAAGACTTTTTAGAAAATGAAATATGTAAAATCTCAACACAGATCAGCATTAAAAGATCAGACAAACATTTGCAATAAATTTTGAGAAGGGAACTCTAACCCTGAACACCACTTAGGGGAAATGTTATCCCCCTAGAAAAAGAATTATATTCTCCTCACTAGTAGATCTGTATTTACCGAAAATTGAACTCAATTATTTTTATGTTTTGAATTTAATCAACAAAATCTGCAAAAACTTATTTTCTCTCTTATTTTAAACATACCTTCGTAAGATATTCTTTTTTGCTTCTTGGTCCACAAAACCTAAAATATTTACTATCTGGGCCTCTCCAGCAGAAGTTTAGTTTGATGACCCCTGGTCTAAAGGATCCCAAGCCTACAGTGCTGAACCCCTTTGGGAATCCCTATCAACCACTTGGCATTGATTCTAGGATTCCTGGAGGCTTCTGGGTAACTTCTTTAAAGTTCACTCATTCTAGTGCAGGACAGCATGCTGATAAAGCAGAAGGGAGTTAAAACAGGAAAAGGAGAAATGCAGCTAAAAGTAAGGAATTGTTTAGCAACTGCCAAAACTAAGAGTCTCTGTCGGCAAAGAAAAACGAAATAAATGAGAGAGAGAGAGAGTTTTTTAAATGTTACCTCCTGAGAAATGTCTCTGAAATTTTAGCTCCTACTACCAAGCGATTAATGATACCTATTATATAAAAAGCACTAAATATATAAAGTAGAGGTCAAAATCCTTTTCCTGGAGTATCTACTTAAAGAGAAAAAAAAAACCCTAAAATAATTTAATGAGATAGTCTAATAGTTCAGAAGGGAGTGACCACAAAGGAACTGGAGTCATACAGAAAGGTCTGACAAAAAGGGCAGAAATAGGACCCTCTACACTGTTGGTGAGACTGCAAATTGGTGTAACTGCTGTGGAAAGTGGTATGGAGAGTCCTCAGAAACTAAAAATAGGAATACCATTTCCGTCTTGTAATTCCACTTCTAGAAATTTACCTGAAGAAAACAAAATCCCTGATTCAAAAAGACATGCACCACTATGTTTATTGCCACAGTATTTGCAAAAGCCAAGACTGGAAGCAATCTAAGTGTCCATCAACAAATGAATGGATAAAGAAAATTTTCTCTCTTATTTTAAACATACACAATGTAATATTATTCAGCCATAAAAAGATAAGAAACCTTGCCATTTGCAACAACATGGATGGACCTAGAGGGTATTATGCTCAGGGAAATAAGCCAGGTGGAGAAAGACAAATACCATATGATTTCACTTACTTGTAGAATATAAAAACAAAGCAGAACAAAAGGAGCAAAATAAGAGTACACTCACAGACACCGAGAAGTGACCAGTGGTTAACAAGGGAGAGGGGGAGAAAGGCGCACAATAATTTGCAATCAAGATATAAGTTGGTCACAGGGACAGTAGTACAGCATGGAGAATTTAGTCAATGATTCTGTAACATCTTACTACGTTGATAAATAGTGACGGCACTAGAGGGGGTGAGGATTTAATAATACGGGTAACTGCTGACCTACTCTATTGTATATTTGAAACCAACGTAAGACTGTATATCAACAATACTTGAATTTAAAAAAAAGGTAGAAAAGAGCTCAGCTGTGGAAGACATGAAATCGTATCACAGAATAATAAAACCATATGATGCAGGATAAGCAAAGTGGGTACAGGGAGTCAAAACGTACAAACTTCCAGTAATAAAATAAGTAAGTTATAGGATATAATGTACAGCACAGTAACTACAATTAATAATACTGTATAGTATATTTGAAAACTGCTAAGAGAGATCTTAAAAGTTCTCATGACAAGGAAAAAAAATTTTGTAAATATGTGAGGTGACGGATAACTAGACTTATTGTGATTTCACAATATATACAAATATTGAATCATTACATTGTACACTTGAAACAAACATGTTATATGTCAATTATATATCAATTTTTAAAAGGCTAATATGTATAGTACTGTAGAAACAGTTCTAAAATATTTTTTTAATCTATTATCACAACAGAAAAATGGACGTGATAATTTACAGATATACAACTGCCCAATAAACATAAAAAATGTTCAACCCCTAAAATAATCAACTGAATTCAAGCTGAGATCTTTGTGGGGTCCTAAAACAAGTACCCCTCCTCCCAATAACCCCTGCTCTGAACCAACTGAAGAAAAAGGCAAAGTCAAAGACTGTGTACATTACTATCTTATTATAGATGAGCCTGGTAGTTAGAGTGTTGTTTATAACGACATGACACTGACTTGCTAAGTCGGAACCCTCTACTTAGGCTGAATTCTCCATTCAGTTAGGCACGTGAGAAAATGAAGAGGCTTTAACCCACAGGGTCAGAATGTATGCCTAGGCAGAAAAAGAGATGGGCTGGGCCCCACGACAAAAACAAAAAACAAAAACAACTATGAGAAAGGTACCAAAAGGTGAATGAAAGAATGAATGCTCAGAGGAAACTCTTCCCATAGGATTTATGCCAAATAATACAGAGAGATAAAGTTGGAGAAGTCTGAAGATTTTTATAAGAACCTGACTATCAGGGCAAGGAGACAGAGCCTCACTGTGTAAGCACAGGGGGAGGCCCAAATATAGAACAGAGTCATTCATGAGGGGCTGGAGGTAGGGGAGATCATATGCCAAGTGGTATTTTGCGTAGAAAAGATCAGCCAAGGATTAGAAGCAGTGCCCTATTTTCAGCAGAACTATAGTATTTCCCAATGTAATGAAGCCTAAAAGGTAGATGATTAATGTTTATGTGCCTACATGCTCTTCAAGATACAATGGTGCAAATGAAAATGGATTAAAAGATGTGTCCATATCCCTAAAAAGGCCCTATTAGGCCACTTTCTATTAAATGCCAACTAAGCCAAAAGTCAAATATGCAAAGTCAACCTCTGATCTTTAGTAAGAAGTTTTTCAGTAAAGAGTTCCAAAGTGATAGCAATTAGGACTCAAAAGGAGTCAGGTGGCTGGCTAGAAACCAGACGTCTTCTGGCTGGTGTAAAACAAAAACAAAAGTGACCTCTCTCTATCTCTCTCTCTATCTCTCTCTCTCTCTCTCTCTCTCTCTCTCTCTCTCTCTCTCTCTCT
>JAQQAC010006904.1:3358464-3421929 GCA_029783875.1 Phataginus tricuspis | reverse complement strand
CTCTCTCTCTCTCTCTCTCTCTCTCTCTCTCTCTCTCTCTCTCTCTCACACACACACACACACAGTCGGATGACCTAGAAGCGACAGCTGGGTCTCTATTAACAGAGTCTCTACTCTTTCTCTAATTCAGTTTGCTAGGCATGACTGGTCCCCTTAGGGCCCAGCTCAACTCCCCCAGGAAACTGGGAATCCCATGAGTGCTGCAGATTCCAACACATGCCACAGCAAACTAGAGAGGTTGCTCTTTAACTTCCCAAAAATATCTCAACGCCATAGAATCATCCCAGACCTTAAAGAGATGACCGAGCCCCAGGTCATCCAGTCTCGAGGGTCTCACAACGTAACACTTTCCCTGGTGTGACTCATGGAAGGAGACTCCTGATAATCTTAATGGTCTTACCTTTCAAACCAAGTTTAAAAATTAAAAGAAATATTTTCTTCTCTGTAGCTTCTTGCCCATTACAGGTTATCCTGGTAACAGCTATCCTACAGTTTACTGTATTAGCAGTTTAGCAGGAATGAAGCAGGATGCGGCATGGAAGAGAAGCTCTCCTGTGAAGAAAAAGAGCACAGCATCACAATGTGTTCTCCTTTGGCTGATGACAGTTGCCATTAAAGGTACCGGTTCAGGGTCTTGATTTGCACAAGAACTATACCTCAGAGGATTAAAAAGTTCCAGTTACCTGAAATTTTTTCTATGTGAAAAATAGGAAAAAAAGGCAATGTCATCCCTCTACCTCAGCTTTTATCCCATACTAATAAGCCAGAAATAGAGACACCATAATAGCATTATTAGTAAGTAAATAAGAAAAAATTCCTATCTTTACTTTATGAAAACATCAATATTTTAATCCAACATAGTAGGGTTGACTGCAAAGGCATCATACTTTAAAATACAAAAACAAAGTTTAAAAGTATCTCCCTCTAAATCCCCCAAAGTAGCCCCACGTAACACATTTAAATAATCAAACTTGTTTACTAGGAACTGTAAGTAGAACGTTAAGGTCACTGAAATACTAGCTATAGCAAAATTCTGTCTCTAATGTCAATTAACAAATGCTTTTCATCAAAGGACTATAATGTGTCCTCCATGGCACTTTATTCATGACATAATACGGCAGAAAAAGACTCAAACTAAGGATAATATACTAATTAGAAATCCTGTAAGAATGCAGTATACATGGCATTGCAAAAAAAAATGTTGGTTTAATGCCTTTCTTGCATAAAAGTCACACTACACTGTGATTCTCAACTCGTTTTCCCTCAAGTCAGATTAACAGAAACAATGCTGATTGCTTGTTAAAATAAAATGAATAAATAAAAATAGTGAAAAACTAGGCTAAAATGGAAAGAATATGTAATTCTAAAAACAAACATTTTATCAATTAAGTGCTTTTTGAATATACACTTGAAAAGGTCTACTTAATCATCTACGTTTTTGCTTTAAATCGTAAGAACAGATCATATACCACCACACTCAGGTACACTCCTTAGACACAACCAGCTCAGCGAGTTAGTGTAAAAAGCACTAAACGTCACAGGTAGTTCTGATCTCATCCCAGCAGCCAAGACCACCCACTTCACTCACTTGTAGGCCAGTCAACCACAGGCTCCGAGCAGAGCTGCACCAACTCGCCTGTCTCTGGTGCTGTGCACTCATCCAGGGAAGCCAAAGGAAAACACAGCTATCAAGAGTGCTGGCAGCATTATGAACCCAGGTGCTTATTAAGTCATAACAAATATGCTGAGATATAACCCATTTTTCTGGAAAAGGGTCTTTAATTGCCCACAGTCTTTTCATTTAGACCAATTAGGGGAAAGACTGGGTTTATATTACTGATGTTAAGAAACTTGGTCATTCTAAAGTGTGAAAATATGAAAAATAAGATCAAAAGATAGAAAAGAGAATAGAATAGTGTACAAGTGTGGAACAGGAATCCTGGGTAAAAAGTGTACATTGATGGTGTGGGGGAGATCATGGGGAAGACAGCATAGCACAGAGAAGACAAGTAGTGACTCTGTGGCATCTTACTACACTGATGAACAGTGACTGCAATGGGGTACGAGGGGACTTGATAATATGGGTGAATGTAGTAACCACATTTTTTTTCATGTGACACCTTCATTACAGTGTATACCTTAATAAAAAAAAGTAAAAAAAAAGTGTATGTTGAACATTGAAATGCTACACTAAAAGGCCCATTTTCATTGTTTTGTCTTGTTTTTTAAAGGCACAATCCACAAGGACAAGGAGAAGATGACCAAATGGAGGAGTGCTGAAGGGTGCAAAAGGAATACTCATTGAAAGAGAATTTAGATCCCTAAATCTCCTTGCCCTCTCCTGCCTCTTGCAATCCAAGGAGATGACAAGAGGAAGCCAAGAAGGAAGGTCTCTGAACTGGAGATCCTGGCACAGCTGGGGATGGCCTGCCAAACTGAGAACAGAGGGGTTGTGTGAATTGCAGAGTGAATGCCAAGATATGGGCACATCTCTTGGCCCATAGCCAGATTCTCCTACTGGGCCCTGACACTCCCAGCCTGGCTGAAGACTGAAAGTGTCTTCTGAGTGATCTGACTGACCTCAAGAAAAATAGAACTGAGAACACTGACACTGGGACTTCCCAGCCAAAGGAGCTAACTACTAACTGCCGGGAAGCTCACAGCCAAGAAGCCCCAACCGTAACTGGACACTTCAACCAACCACTCTTATTCCAATGTTTCTGGAAAAAAACTTTCCTTGTGACCTTGCAGAATAGTTGCAAGAGCAATGCAAGAGCCTTCACCTAGATTTCCAGCTGATCATGACGCACTCTTGCTTCACTACCCCCTCCACATACAGCCCAAACATTTGAGTTACTGTAGCCATCAGCCCCTTACCCTTAAATGGTTCACTACAGATTTCCTAAGAACAATGGTATTACCTTACACAATGAGGAATTCAATTTACTGATTGTTGAAGGTGGGTTATATATAGCACATACTCTAATTCTGCCAACTGTTCTATAATGCCTCTGATGGCAACCTCCCTTCACCTCAACGCAGGAGTATAAATCACCTTCACTTCATCTCATCTGAAACAGATCTTCAGCATTTCTTTGCATCTCACTTCACTAATATCTCTGGAGAATACAGGACTATGTATTTCTGGAAGGAATACTACATAAATGAAGTTTTTTTCCTCTAAAGTATCACACAGACAGACAAGACGATGTCATCTGTCCCATTATTGGTGATCACTTTGATCATACGGTTATAATGACAACTGCCATTTCTCCACTATAAAATAACAACCTTTCCCTCAGTAATTAATAACTAATCTGTGGGAAGACATTTTGAAATTATATTCTTAAAACAATCACCGAATAGTTTTAGTATCCACTGGCAATTCTCTGAATCATTTGTTACTATGATGGTTATAAAATCATGATTTTTTGTTAACTCTACTATTCCTTCTACATTTTTCAGTTTACATTCTAACTTCTGTAAGTATGTTCCCTTCTCCCCACTCATTCTTCAATTCATTAATGGTATGGCCTCACAGATTACTTCATTTATTAATGTTATTATTTATTCATATGCTCAAATTCTCCCTGATTTGGCCAATGGGAGTCCCTTCAAGCAGGATCCTGTGGGCTTTTTATTTTTTGAGCACTTCCTTATTTCATGGCATAACATGTTCCAGATCATCTTTGATATTCTCTGCCTCAGCTCTGAAATCAGCCATTTCCCCAAAGTTCCTTCTAGTGGGGGATATTATGTAGAAATGAAATCTGAGAGCTAAATATATTCATTAATAATGGACAAAAGCTGGGAAAGATGGCAATTTCATATGGTTCAACTCTGTGTGTTGTGTGTATGTATCACTGACTTTTAAGCATTAACTAAAGCCCAGAGACTACCAGACATGTCAGGAAAGCCTCTATCACAAAAGGTAGAGGGCAAAACAAAGAGACAAACACAAGTTCAAGAAAACACTATACAAGGAAAAGAGAAGTATTAATTGTTGAGACCAGAGAGCTGTAACATTAGCTACTCACTAGCTGTGTGACCTAAGGCAAGTCATTTAACCTGAGTATCTGTTTCTTCACTTATAAAATAAAGGAGTTGGACTAAATTAACTCTAAACTTTTTCTTGTTTCAGTAATTTATAAACCTAATATAAAACTAAGTAATTAAAGCTTTAAATATGGTGCCAGGGCTTAGACATTAGCAAATTAAATTACAGAAAGAATTAATCAGGACTAGGTGAAAGAATAAACGGAAAAAAAAAGTAAAATGGCATGGTGGGGGATCTGCTTTAAGCTTGTGGGTACTGTTGATGGTGAAGGAGAGGTTAGGAAAGCATTGTTTAGAAAATGAAGACACAAGAGTTCAATCCTGGCCTGGAAAGAATTTAAGTGACAGCATCCAAAGTATGACAAGAAACCACTGAAAAAGAGAATTAAAACAGAAAGAGATGTCTGCTTGAAAGTTAAAATAAATAGATGATGGGGGGGTCCGTGAGAAAGATGAATGTTTCCTCCTAAAGAATATACAGAAGCTCAAAATAAAAGGGCTCAAGTATTTAATTTCTAGGGAACCTTAAGTCTTACTTCACAATGAAAGGATAAAAATGAGAAAGGGACCTAGCTAGAGAGCAGACTATTGAAGGAGTGGGAGCAGTAGCACGATATAATGGATGCTAAAGGAGGAAAAATATACATTTGCTACTAAATAATATGAAGCACAATTTAATAGTTGATGTCTTAGTCTATTCAGACTGCTATAACAGAATACCACAGACTAGGTAGCTTATAAACAACAGAAATTTATCTTTCACAATTCCAGAGACTAGAATGTCCAAGATCCCGGCATCTGCAGGTTCAGAGTCTGGTGAGAACCTCCCTCCAAAGGCAGAGGGCCACCTTCCTGCTGTGTGAACACACAGAGGGGAAGGGCAAGCTAACCTCTGGGGTCTCTTTTGTATCCCATTCATTAGGGTCCCACCCTCACAGCCTGATCACCTCCCAAAGGTCCCTCTCAGCCCCCGAATACAATCATACTGAGGATTAAGTTTCAACATAGGAACCTTGGAGGGATACATTTAATCCACAGCAATTGGTATCACTATCCTCTAAGAGGAAATGGATCCAGAGGGTCCCCTAAAAAAGAAAATCTAGATTAAAAAAAAAAAAGAATCCGAATGGAACAATATTCGCATTATAGGAGTACCAGAAGAAGAAGAGAGAAAAAGGGGTTGAAAGTGTCTTTGAAGAAATAATTGCTGAAAACTTCCCCAAGCTGGGGAAAGAAATAGTTTCTAAGTCCACGGAAGCCCAAAGATCTCCCAACACAAGGGACCCAAGGAAGACAACACCAAGACACATAATAATTAAAATGGCAAAGATCAAAGATAAGGACAGTATTAAAGGCAGCTAGAGAGAGAAAAAAGATCACCTACAAAGGAAAACCCATCAGACTATCATCAGACTTTTCAACAGAAACCTTACAGGCCAGAAGAGAATGGCATGATATATTTAATGTAATGAAACAGAAGGGGCTTGAACCAAGAATACTGTATCCAGGACAATTATCATTTAAATTTGAGGGAGGGATGAAACAATTCCCAGACAAGCAAAAGCTGAGGGAATTTGCCTCCCACAAACCACCTCTACAGGATATCTTAAAGGGACTGCTCTAGATGGAAGTACTCCTAAGGCTAAAAAGATGTCACCAGAGAAAATAAAATAATAGCAAAGAAAACAGACCATCCAAATACTAACTAAAGGCAAAAAGTACAATCAACTATCCACAAAAACAGTCAAAGGAAATGTAAAAGAGTACAGAATAAAACATCTAGTATATAAAGAATGGAGGAGGAAGAAGAAGAAGAGAGAGAAATAAAGAATCATCAGACTGTGTTTATAATAGCTTAACAAGAGAGTTAAGTTAGACTGTTAGATAGTAAAGAAGCTACCCTTGAACCTTTGGTAACCACGAATCTAAAGCCAGCAATGGCAATAAGTACATATCTATCAATAATCACCCTAAATGTAAATGGACTGAACACACCAATCAAAAGACATAGAGTAATAGAATGGATAAAATAGCAAGACCCATCTATATGCTGTTTACAAGAGACTCACTTCAAACCCAAAGATATACACAGACTAAAGGTGAAGGGATGGAAAAAGATATTTCATGCAAACAAAAAGGAGAAAAAAGCAGGTGTTGCAGTACTTGTATCAGACAAAATAGACTTCAAAACAAAGAAAGTAGCAAGAGATAAAGAAGGACATTATATACTGGTAAAGGGGTCAGTCCAACAAGAGGATATAACCATTATAAATATATATGCACCCAACACTGGAGCACCAACATATGTGAAACAAATACTAACAGAATTAAAGGAGGAAATAGAAAGCAATGCATTCATTTTAGGAGAGTTCAACACACCACTCACTCCAAAGGAGAGATCAACCAGACAGAAAATAAGTAAAGACACAGAGGCACTGAACACATACTAGAACAGATGGACCTAACAGACATCTACAGAACTCTCCACCCAAAAGCATCAGGATACACATTCTTCTCAAGTGCACAAGAAAGATTTTCCAGAATAGACCACATACTAGGCCACAAAAACAACCTCAGTAAATTCAGAAACACTGAAATTCTACCAACCAACTTCTCAGATCACAAAGGTATAAAACTACAAATAAATTGTACAAAGAAAACAAAAAGGCTCACAAATACATGGAGCCTTAATAACATTCTCCTAAATAATCAATGGGACAACGATCAAATTAAAACAGAGATCAAACAATATATGGAAACAAATCACAACAACAACACAAAGCACAACTTCTGTGGGATGCAGCAAAGACAGTTCTAAGAGGAAAGTGTATTGCAATCCAGGCCTATTTAAAAAGGAAGAACAATCCCAAATGAACAGTCTAAAGTCAGTTATTGAAACTGGAAAGAGAACAACAACTGAGGCCCAAAGTCACCAGAAGGAGAGACCTAATAAAGATCAGAGAAGAATAAAACAATAGAAAAAAATCAATGCAACCAAGAGCTGGTTTTTTGCAAAAATAAACAAAATAGATAAACCCCTAGCCAGACTCATTAAGAGAAAAAGAGAATCCACACACATAAACAGAATCACAAATGAGAAAGGAAAAATCATGATGGAACCCACAGAAATAAAAAGAATTATAAGAGAATTCTATGAAAATCTATATGCTAACAAGTTGGAAAACTTAGAAGAAATGGACAACTTCTTAGAAAAATACAACCTTCCAAGACTGACCAAGCAAGAAACAGAAAACCTAAACAGACCAATTACCAGCAAAGAAATTGAATCGGTAATCAAAAAACTACCTAAGAACAAATCCCCTGGGCCAGATGGATTCACCTCTGAATTTTACCAGACATATAGAGAAGAAATGATATCCTTTCTCCTTAAAGTTTTCCAAAAAATAAAAGAGGAGCGAATACTTCCAAACTCATTCTATGAAGCCAGCATCACTCTAATACCAAAACCAGGCAAAGACCTCACCAAAAAAGAAAATTACAGACCAATATCCCTGATGAACATAGATGCAAAAATACTCAACAAAATATTAGCAAACCAAATTCAAAAACACATCAAGAGGATCATACACCATGATCAAGTGGGATTCATCCCAGGGATGCAAGGATGGTACAACATTCGAAAATCCATCAACATCATCCACCACATCAACAAAAAGAAGAACAAAAACCACATGATCATCTCCATAGATGCTGAAAAAGCATTTGACAAAATTCAGCATCCATTCATGATAAAAACTCTCAACAAAATGAGTAAAGAGGACAAGTCCCTCAACATAATAAAAGCCATATATGACAAACCCACAGCCAACATCATACTTAACAGCGAGAAGCTAAAAGCTTTTCATCTAAGATCGGGAACAAGACACGGATGCCCACTCTCCCCACTGTTATTCAACATAGTACTGGAGGTCCTAGCCACGGCAATCAGACAAAACAAAGACATACAAGGCATCCAGATTGGTGAAGAAGAAGTCAAATTGTCACTATTTGCAGATGACATGATATTGTACATAAAAAACCCTAAAGACTCCACTTCAAAACTACTAGAACTAATATCTGAATTCAGCAAAGCTGCAGGATACAAAATTAATACATAGAAATCTGTTGCTTTCCTATACACTAAAGATGAACTAGCAGAAAGAGAAATCAGGAAAACAATTCCATTCACAATCGCATCAAAAAGAATAAAATACCTAGGAATAAACCTAATGACGGAAGTGAAAGACCTATACCCTGAAAAGTACAAGACACTCCTAAGAGAAATTAAAGAGGACACTAACAAATGGAAATTCATCCCATGCTCTTGGCAAGGAAGAATAAATATTGTCAAAATGGCTACACTACCTAAAGCAATCTACAGATTCAATGCAATTCCTATCAAAATACCAACAGCATTCTTGAATGAACTGTAACAAATAGTTCTAAAATTCATATGGAACCACAAAAGACTCCGAATAGCCAAAGCAATCCTGAGAAGGAAGAATAAAGCAGGCGGAATTACGCTCCCAGACTTCAAGTTCTACTACAAAGCCACAGTAATCAAGACAATTTGGTATTGGCACAAGAACAGACCTACAGACCAGTGGAACAGAATAGAAAATCCAAACGTTAACCCAAACATATACGGTTAATTGATATACAATAAAGGAGCCTTGGATATACAATGCGGAGATGACAGCCTCTTCAGCAGCTGGTGTTGGAAAAACTGGACAGCTACATGTAAGAGAATGAAACTGGACTACTGTCTAACCCCATACACAAAAGTAAACTCAAAATGGATCAAAGACCTGAATGTAAGTCATGAAACCATAAAACTCTTAGAAAAAAACATAGGCAAAAATCTCTTGGACATAAACATGAGCGACTTCTTCATGAACATATCTCACCGGGCAAGGGAAACAAAAGCAAAAACGAACAATCGGGACTATATCAAGCTGAAAACCTTCTGTACAGCAAAGGACACCATCAGTAGAACAAAAAGACATCCTACAGTATGGGAGAATATATTCATAAATGACGTATCTGATAAGGGGTTGACATCCAAAATATATAAAGAACTCATGCACCTTAACAAACAAAAAGCAAATAATCCAATTAAAAAATGGGCAGAGGATCTGAACAGATACTTCTCCAAAGAAGAAATTCAGATGGCCAACAGGGACATGAAAAGATGCTCCACATCGCTAAACATCAGAGAAATGCAGATTAAAACCACAATGAGATATCACCTCACACCAGTGAGGATGGCCAACATCCAAAACACAAACAACAACAAATGTTGGCGAGGATGTGGAGAAAAGGGAACCCTCCTACAACTGCTGGTGGGAATGCAAATTAGTTCAACCATTGTGGAAAGCAGTATGGAGGTTCCTCAAAAAACTAAAATAGAAATACCATTTGACCCAGGAATCCCCCTCCTAGGAATTTACCCTAAGAATGCAGCAGCCCAGTTTCAAAAAGACAGATGCACCCCTATGTTTATTGCAGCACTATTTACAATAGCCAAGAAATGGAAGCAACCTAAGTGTCCATCAGTAGATGAATGGATTAAGAAGATGTGGTACATATAAACAATGGAATATTATTCAGCCATAAGAAGAAAACAAATCCTATCATTTGCAACAACATGGATGGAGCTAGAGGGTATTATGCTCAGTGAAATAAGCCAAGCCGAAAAAGACAAGTATCAACTGATTTCACTCATCTGTGGAG
Source organism: Phataginus tricuspis (assembly GCA_029783875.1). Lineage (NCBI taxonomy): Eukaryota > Metazoa > Chordata > Mammalia > Pholidota > Manidae > Phataginus > Phataginus tricuspis. The sequence continues at coordinate 3,412,140 of JAQQAC010006904.1, read as the reverse complement.
TATAAGAACAACAACAAAAAAAAAAACTGAAGGAACAAAACAGCAGCAGACTCACAGAACCCAAGAACGGACTAAAAGTTACCAAAGGGAAAGGGACTGGGGAAGATGGGTGAGAAGGGAGGGATAAGAGGGAAAAAGGGGCATTACGATTAGCAGATGTAATGTTGGGGGGGCATGGGGAGGGCTGTACAACTCAGAGAAGACAAGTAGTGATTCTATAGCTTCTCACTACGCTCATGGACAGTGACTGTAATGGGGTTGGTGGGGGGGACCTGATGAAGGGGGTAGTTTAATAAACATAATATTGCACATGTAATTGTAGATTAATGATACCAAAATAAATTATAAAAAAAAACCACCTGCCAGTGCAAAAAGTCTACTGTTTAAAGTATACAATGACCAAGGTAAATCCATACTACCACCTTTTAAAAGCAAAATCATGTATGTGAATTACTTTAAGTAAAAAATTTTGGTACCTGATTAGATTACACCTTCATCTGGCTATTTGCCCTAATGAACATTCAATTCATTGCAGTCGTGCATGAACCAATCCAATCTAAGTCTCTATTAAAATGGAGCCAAGTCATAGATTAGTAAATGAGCATCCAAAGTAAAGCCTGGAGAATTAACTCTGCCTGTTTTGACCACAGTGTGCAAAGATGTAGACCAATGGTACAGAAGATGACATGATCCCAATCAGCAAGCTGTACTTAGCTGGCTCACCCCAGTACACATCAAGCTTAATTTGTTTTGATGTAAAAGCTGAAACTTCTATAATCCAGAGTACAATAATAACTTTTTGTAGAGCATTTTAGTAACCAAATGATTAATGTGTGAAATAAAAGTATACAGACTGGAAAATGTGCTGAGCACCATGAAGGTGAACAAATGCATTTGCTGAAAACTCAACCCAAGGATGGGATTTTCAACTGGCACAACAAGATACCTAAGAGGAACCTTCCTATAGGTTCCTGATCATTGTCCTAAACAGTGGATGGCATATGAAGCAAGAAAAGACCAAAGACACAACCAGTTAATTTGCTGTCACAAACTCCAGGAGTAAATTTTTTCTCCTAGTTTTGAACACAGACCTACTTTCTAGCTGGCAGCTCTAATCATACTCAAAAGCCTTGGTCTCCACCACTAACACTTCTATAGTTCTCAAAAAAAAATTTTTTTTAAGTTAAACGCTCCTGACCTGTCCAATACAGTAGCTACCTGCCACACATGGCTATTGGGTACTTGGAATGTGGCTAGGAAGATAAAGAAACTGAATTTTCAATTTGGTTTTAATTTAAACAGCCACACTGAGTACAGATAAAGATCATTATACAAAGTTCTACTGGACAGCACTGCTCCGACTCACATTAAAAACTAAGCACAGAACAAAGGTTTATGGCCTATAATCTTGGATGAATAAATTCACATCTCTAGTCTTCAACCTTCTCAACCAAAAAAAGTTCAACTAGATTGCTTCTGTGACTGTAAATAAATTAGTGCAGCATATATAAACGGTCTCCATCAGACCCACTGTGATGTAATTAAAGCCACACCATCCTAAAAAATGGTAGGTCACCTCAACCTGGGGCTGCAAGAATATCCTATGACCCCTCACACCACACAGGGTCAGGCCAGTCACCCTCTGGGCAAGTAACTTCACCTCTCCTCCTACACAAAACAGCTGTATTACAATCCCCATTGTTATACTCAGAGTTTTCAAACATCAGCATATGCTTGCTTACTTCGTCCACTACTTAAACCAAGTAAAATCTGATGCTCTCTTGATAGGAACTGTGGTTATTTTTAGGTGCAGTCAGGTAAACTGAAGCATGAATTCACACACGAAGTTTCTAAGATACGCCACACCCACCTTTCCTGTGATGCACGACCCAGCACATATGTAAAACAGGAGAGCGTCCTTGGAAAGAACCCCAACAGGTCTCTGGAAAAGGCATGTAGACTAACACCTTACATGAAACGTGTTAAAAGGCAGAAAGTCCAGGCAGAATAACAAGCTTAACATAGCTCCTCAAAGGCACATTTACAAATACCTTCTGTGGCCTATACTAAACCCACTGATAGTTTTTTCAATCTTTTAAAAAGGAAAAAAAGTCATTCTCAAAGATCTTGAACTATACAGCATGGTAGGAAAAAAATTTTTGCTTTCTTGGAGAATAAAATATTTTACCTGATAAAGACTTTCCTTTGTATTACAATTGATTTAACCAAGCTACAACTGATGGCCATTTAGCTTTCAATTTTTACTATTACCAAAAAATACCAGAGTTCACAGGAGTAGAACAGCTGGATCAAATAATGTGCATTTCTAACTAGATACATATTGCCAAAGGGGAGGTCAGAACTATCCATGCTCCCACTAACAATGTAAGAATGTGGTTTCCCCCACACCCTTGCCAACAATGTGCCTGCTGCTTGCAAGCACTGTTAGTTTCTTGGAGAGCCATTTATAATTCACTTTTCTGCCAACTGTCTGTTTATACCCTTTGTCTGTTTTCCTACTAGACTGGTCTTCTCAATGATTTGCAGGTTATTTAAAAGTAAGAAAACAAGCCCTTTAGTAACATTCACATTCAACTCAGTCCAATCTGGAGTCTATCTGTAACACTCAACTGAAACTGCTCTTTCAAGTCACCAATGACCTCCAGATGGGGCCAAATCCAAATGAAACTCTTCTGCCCTCAGCCTCACCTCACTCTCTGGAGCTTCCAATACAGTTGACCAGTAGACGCTCGGTATGGGAACATTCTCCTCACTTGGCTTCTTCGGTGTCACATTCTCCTGGTTTTCCTACTACTGACCACTTCTCAGCCTCCTTAGCTGAAGGTTTCCTCCTCTCTTCAACTGCTACGGTAGGGGTTCCCCCAGGGCTCAGGCTGTAGACACTACCTGTTACACTCTCCCAAGCTGCTCATAATGGCTGGGGTGTCAGTTCACATTTGCTCTTGTCACACTGTTGCCCTGGCAACTGAAACAAAGCCAGGGAAACTTAAAAAAAAAAAAAAGTTTTGCTAAATGAAGCCATTTCCATGGATTTTAGAAATACTTATATAAACACAGTTGAGAACCAAATTTATAAAACCAGTACAACCACCTCTGCACTTCAAACTCAGATAAACAACTATCAGCAGACATTCCCCCTTGGATGTCACACAAGCACATCAAATTACTAGCTTCAAAACAGGGCTTCTGCTCTTAACCACAGACCCACCATTGACCAAACCTTTTCCTCACCAAGTCCTCCCTATCTCACAAAAGGCACACCCAGTCCTGAAAGACAAAGCCCAGAAACTGGCCCTGGCTTCTTGTTTCCCTCCCAATCTAATTCATCGAAATTTTGTCAATCCACCTTCTGAGTATCTCCTCTCCTCCATCTCTGTCACCACAGAAACATCTTCCAAATTCACCTCCGTGTCTCCTCTGGTCCCATTAAACCACTGTTTACCTGGGCTCCTAGTCACAGTTCCTTTCTACTCTGTGTGAGCCATGAGATTAATAATTCTGATCTATTCAACCGTGGTCCACTATGGTCACCCTGTAAGGTCTTTGAGCACCTGAAATGTAGCTAGCTTGAACTGAAATGTGTTGTTGAGTAAAAAATACACAACTGATTTCAAAGACTCCGTACAAAAAATATATATATATCTCTAAGTGAAATTATAATATAAAATTAATTACATGTCATTTATTTTACCTGTTTATTTTTACTTTTATCCATGAAACCATAAGAAAATTTAGGATGTAGCTTGCATTGTATCTCTACTCAAACACTGTCCTGTGTATTTCACTGAGCACCCACACCATGGCCATCTTTTTCAACCATGTATGACCAAAGATAGAAAAGTGCCAGGCCTGGCACGGGGCGGGAATCCAGATATTTGTTGAATGAACTATGGCCAACAACTGGTATCATTTATGTATATTTACTTAAAATCAAAACACTAAAAATGTAATATTATTTGAAGTTGAACAATACTTTTAAAATACAGTTCATATTAAACAACTTTGTAAGTGTAAATTTTAGACATACATGAGTTTTTAAGAAATAATTTTTCTCTTTAACACTCATTCTAAGCATGTCATTAATTTTTTTATTAAGGTATCATTGATATATAATACTCTTATGAAGGTTTCATAAGAAAAACAATGTAGTTATTACATTCACTCTTATTGTAGAGTCCCCCCCATACCTCATTTGCAGTCACTGTCCATCAGTGTAGTAAGATGCCACAGAGTCCCTCGTCATTAATTTTTATAATTTTTCATTGCTAAAGTTTCTATTAGAAAGGAAAGACACAGACTAGCAAAAACTGGAAATTCAAGGTGGCTTAAAAAAAACTTAAGATTTTGAGTCATCAACCCTCAAAACATTGATCATCACAATTCAAAAAGTCAGCCATGAAAGGAGGAAAGCTAGTGGACAGTACAAGGAGGAAAAAGAACAAGCAGACGTTAAATATGAAAAGTCTAATAAGAGTTGGGCCTTGTTATGTCCTGCCCTGCAACATTTTTAACTACCAGAGAGGGTGTGGTATACTCAAGATGACAAGGCTTACAGTCAGTGTGTTGTCATTCTACAGAAAAGACAGAACATGCACTCTCAGATGGCCTCATAAACACACAGAAAGTGAGGGGGTAGAAAGCACATTCAAAAATGAACATCACTCCATTTTAAGTATAGTACAACTCAACTCAATGTGATTTAGGCTGGAAATCCTTTAAAATTTTCAATTTGATGATTTAACTCATTTGTGGGGTGTAACAACAAAGCAAAACTGAAGGAACAAAACAGCAGCAGATTCAGACTTTAAGAAGGAACTAGTGGTTACCAAAGGGAAGGGGATGAGGAGGGAGGGAGAAGGGGATTAAGGGGCATTATGATTGGCGCCCATAATGTAGGGAGGTCACGGGGAAGGCAGTATAGCACAGAGAAGACAAGGAGTGATTCTATAGCATCTTACTATGCTGACGGAGAGTGACTGCAAGGGGGTGGGGGTGGGGTGACTTGATAATATGGGTCAGTGTAGTAACCACAATGTTGTTCATGCGAAACCTTCGTAAGATTGTATATCAATGATACCTTAATAAAAAAAAACAGCATAAATAAAAAAATTTTTAAAGATATTTTGGTAATTAAAAAAAAAATTCAATTTAGGTCCACATTCAACCTCCAGAGACATTAAAACCAAAGAAGCAACTCCAGTTTGAGTGCTAGTTTACCCTCAAAAAACAGAAACTTCCAACTACCTGCTTACAGGATAAAGAACTCTCTGGGGACACTACAAAACAAACAATCCAGGTCTTCCCCAAACAGATGGCAAGGGTGAAAAAAGAGTGAGGAACAGGGAATCTGGAGGGTTTTTTTTTTTTTTTTTTTTTTTTGGTAAACCTGCTTGGATGCAGACTGGCCAAAATTAGAAAACTGTACCAAAAAAACTGTATTTGAGACATTGCAAATTTCAACTCTTGATTAGGGCTGAAAATACTAAGCAACTACTATGTGGGGTTTTTTCTCAGATATGATAGTTCTATGGTTATGTTACAGTTAAAACAACAAAAAAGATGTTTATCTTTATAAAATATATACTGACATATATACGGAAAAAAACAATTATTTTGGGATTTTCTCCAAAATAATATGTAAAGGGCTAACCATAAACGGAAAAACTAATAAACTGAATTACATTAACTTCTCTTCCTCAAAAGACACACTGACAACACACAGAGCAGGTCAAGATGTTCACCATACTTGTATCTCCTGAAAGATCCATATCCAGAATAAAAGAAATCCTACCAAGAGTCATGTCTGAAAATACAGCCAAAACCTCTGACACTCCTCCTTTCAAAAAATGGAGCCCCAAACTACCCTCCCTGTGGGGAACTGCCTTTGTATCTCAGCCTCGCCACGAGGGTGGCCGCTGAGAACTGCCTTTAAATCTCAGCCACGCCAAAGATGGCCGCTGAGAACTACCTCTGAATTAAATCTCAGCCACGCCAAAGGTGGCCGCCGAAAGCCCCCTGAGGTTTAGCTGCGTCCACTCCGGTCAGAGACAGCTGCGCATGCGCGCAGCTCTGTGCCTGATTCAGAAAAGTAAAGTCATCTTATTAGCATAGGTGACCGCCGGGAGAGACTTCACCCTATATATCCCATGCCCTGAGCCCCAATAAACGAGTTCTCCCTTCGAGTGAACTTCCTGTCGCGTCTGATTGTCTCCGGCGAAAAAGAAGCGGCCAGCGGCGAGTGGCCAGCGGCCAGCGGCCAGCGGCGGCGGCGGCAGAGGCTGGAGCGGCTGCAAGCGGTGGCGCCGCCGAGCGCCGGAGGCTGCGGGATCGGGCGGACAGCCGGCGCTTACCTCCCTTGCTCTGCCTATCGGGGCGAGCCTCTCTCCCTGCCTTCCTCCCCTCCGCTGGTTCGGAGGGTCGCAGAAAGAGCTTGTAACACAAAGAGCTGTAGTCCTGACCCAGAGCAGGACCGGTGGGAGAGAGAGGGGAAAAAAACCCGATACCTCCCCTTGAATGTAAGCTGGGACAACTTAAGTGACTCTCTTCTAACAAAGAGAACATGGCAAAATTAATATGCCATGTGACTTCTGAGGCTGTCATAAAAATGATACCTTTCACTTGATGCTCTTTCTCTTGAATCACTCTCAGGGGGGAGTCAGTCACCATGTCCTGAGAACAGGAAACACTTAGGCATCCCTGACAAGCCCACCGTGAAAAACTGTGGTCTCCCACCAACAGCCAGGACTAACTTGCCAAGCATGTGAATAACGCACCTTGGGAAGGACGTTCCAACTAGCCAAGCCTTCAGAGGGCTGATGACAGCTAAGCCACAAGCAACCAGCCACACCATTCCCAAGTGTCTAACCCACAGAAACCGTGATATAATAAATGTTTATTGGTGTTACCAGCTACTAAGTTTGAGGATAATTTGTTATGCAGCAACAGAGAGCTAATAATGAAAAGAAAAACAGATAATGCAATAGAAAAAAGAACAGAAGACTCATATATCGTCTTCATAAAAAAGGATACTCAAACCACCAATTAAAGTATGAAGAAATGGAAAGCAATATGGAGGTTCCTCAAAAAACTAAAAAATAGAAATACCATTGACCCAGGAATCCCACTCCTTGGAATTTACCCAAAGAATACAACTTCTCAGATTCAAAAAGACATATGCACCCCTATGTTTATTGCAGCACTTTTTACAATAGCCAAGATATGGAAGCAACCTAAGTGTCCATCAGTAGATGAATGCATAAAGAAGATGTGGTACAACATGGTGTGGAGAACCATGGAGAAAACAGTGTAGCACAGAGAAGGCAAACAGTGAATCTGTGTCATCTTACTACACTGATGGACAGTGCCTGCATTGGGGTATGGGTGGGGACTTGATAATATAGGTAAATGTAGTAACCACATTGTTTTTTCATGTGAAACCTTCATTAAGAGTGTATATCAATAATGCCTTAATAAAAAAAAAGTATGAAGAAATGCCTAACTAGTGCAAATTAAAACTGTCCTTACACAACTAGGAGTGTGGCTAATATGAAAAAGGATGAAAAATATGACCTGTGAGTTAGAGAGGATACAGAGTAAGTAGAACTCACTGGTGGTGGAATTTGGTCAACTCTTCAGTAGATGCAGCCAGTTTTCCAAAAGCAGGTGCATGCATACCTCTATGACCCAGCAATTTCACTCCTAGGTATAATCAATCCCAACAGAAATGCACATATATGTTCACTGAAAGACACAAACTTTTTGAATGTTGAGAGCAGAACTATTTGTAATTGGCTGAAACTGGCATCTATCCAAATGCCCATCAACAACAGGATAAATAATTTCATACAACAAAATCTCATATGGCAACAAGAACAAATCAACAACTGCATGCAGTAACAGGGATCAGCTCCACACACAAAGCCAAAAGAAAGAACTCAAGACACAAGAGAACAAACTGTCATAGTCTACTTATTTAAGGAACAAAAGTGGGCAAAACTAACCAGGTAGAGATCAGTATGCTGGTAGCCCTTGACACGGAGGGTATGACTGGAAGTGGACAAAAGGGACATCTGGGGTGCCAATTACCCAGGTGGGTTTCAGCTAGTGAAAATTCACTTATAATAGAAATACAGAAAAGCACTCGTATCATAATTCAATAGAGTTTTAAAATAGTAGTAATAGAGAGAAGAAGTGAGAAATGGAGGAGTAAGTGGGACAGGACTGGCCTTGGGTACATGGAACTGAAATATGGAGGGTTCATTAGACTACTCTGTGTGTGTGTGCGTGTGTGTTAAAATTTTCCCCTAATAAAAAAGATTCTTAGATTTCTTAATATAAAACTGGCTGAAACTGCAGATAAAAGTATAAACTGGTGTTATTTTTCTGGCCATATATATCAAAAGATAATAATATCTACACATCCTTTGACTCAATTATTCTGCTTCTATGAGTTTATCCCTAAGGTGTTTATCCTGATAAAAAGTCTTAAATATAACAATGTTCAAAGTGTTTAAAACAGAAAAAAAAAAGAAATGTCTAAATACAGAGGATAAAGAACACTGTGGTGACCACCACAGGACAAATAATCCAGGTCATCCACAAAGACATGGCACCTAAAACATCCAATGGGAAGTAACAATGATTTTACCTGCACCAATGTTCGTTTATTCATCTTATGAAATAAGTCGTAAAAAATGACATGATCACATGAAAAGATGTTCCACCATCACGTCTTCAAGGAAATGCAAATTAGAACAATGAGATAGTTACACACCTATAAGAATGCCCCAAATCCCAAACACTGAAAACACCAAATGCTGACAATATTGTAGAGCAAAAAGAACTCTCATTCATTGCCGGTGTAATATGAAATGGTACAACCACTCTGGAAGCCAGTTTGTTGGTTTCTTACAAAAATAAACACACTTTTACCATACAATCCAGCAGTCATGCTTCTTGGTATTCACCCAAAGGAGGTGAAAACTTATGTCCACATAAAGCCTGCACATAGATGTTTATAGTAGTTTTATCAATATTTGCCAAAACTTGGAAGCAACCAAATATCATTCAGTAGGTAAATGGATAAAAAAACTGTGACATATACAACAGAATTTTTTTAGCACTGAAAAGAATGAGCTATCAAGTCATGAAAACATGGAGGAACCTTAAATGTGCATTACTAAGTGAAAGAAGCCAGTCTGAAAAGGCTACAAACTATGTGATTCCAACTATATGATATTCTAGAAAAGGCAAAATTAGGCAGTAAAAATATCAGTGTTTGTAGGGAACAGGAAGAGGGACTGATCAATAGGCACAAGTCAGAGGATTTTTAGGACAGTGAAAATACTCTGTATGACATCATAATGATGGCTACATGTCATTATCCATTTGTCCAAACCCACAGAATGTACACCACCAAGAATGAATGCTAATGCAAACTGAGTGTGACATGTCAATGCAGGTTCACCAATTAAAACAAAACACTCTCACAGGGGATAGTGGTAATGAAAGAAGCTGTGTGTAGTGTGTAAAGGGAGATATGGGAAAAACCATCAGCAGGAATATGGGAAATCTCTTTTCCTTCCTCTCAATTTTGCTGTGACTTTGAAATGCTTTAAAGGAAGTCTCTAAATGATGTAATCAAAACTCTTAGAAGAAAACACAAAAGTAAATCTTCGTGACCCTGAATTAGGCAAACCCTTAAATATGATATGAGAAGCACAAGAAACAACTTTTAAAAAAGATAAACTGGGCTTCCTTAAATTAAAATTATTTATGCTTCAATGACACTATCAAAAGAAAGTGAAAAGACAATTTATAGAATGGGAGAAAATATTTGCAAATCATTATTTCTAATGAGGACCTGTAGACAGAATATATAAGAAACTCTTAAACTCAGTAATAAAAAGATAAGCAACCCAATTTAAAAATGGGCAAATAATTTGAGTAGACATATCTCCTTCAAAGGAGACAGACAAAATGGCCAAAAAGCACCTGCAAAAAATACTCGATCAGGGAAATGTTTCATTAACACTCAGGTAAATGTAAATCAAAATCACAATGAAATACCACTTCACACCCACTATAATATAGGCTATAATCAAAAAGACACAATAACAAGACACAGGTGTGGATGAACTAAAATTCTCACACATGACTGGTAGGAATATAAAATGGTGCACATTGGAGAATATCCTGGCAATTTTTCTGCAGATTTCTCTTAAACACAGAGCTACCTTATAACCCAGCAAGACCTCTCCTAAGTATATACCCGAGAAAAATGAAAAGTCTATGTCCATGGAAAAATTTGTACAGAAATGTTCATAGAAGCATTGTTCATAATAGTCAAAGTTGAAACACCAAATATTCATCAGCTGATGAATGAATAAAAGATGGGATCTCCATACAATGAGATAATATTTGGTTTTTAAAAAAAAAGAAGAAAAAGAACAGAAATACTGATATATGCTACAATGCAGAAAAATCTTGAAAATATGGCTAAGGGAAAGAAGCCAGTAACAAAAGACCACATCTTACATGATTCTGGTTATATGAAATGTCCAGATAGAGAAACCTACAGAAACAAAAAGTAAATTGGTGGTTGCCAGGGACTACAGGGGTAGGAGAGAAATGGGGAGTGGCTGTAAATATTATGGGGTTTCTTTTGAAAGTAATGAAAATATTTTAAAAGTGTAGTGATAGTTGTACAACTCTGTGAATAAACTAAAAAACATTAAATAGTAGGCCTTAAGTGTGCAAATTGTATGTTAAATAAATTATGTCTCCACAAAGGTGTTATAAAAAATTGATACAATCTATATTTGCAAGGAAAGGTACAAAGAAGTTGTTTCTTTTTTAAGGACTTTTGTATCTGAACTTTGCTTTACCAAATGTATTAACATTTTCATTTGAACCTCACAACAATCTTGTAAGGTATCATTTTTTTCAAAAAGACAATCCGCGGTGCAAAGACAGAAAGAAAGTGACTCAAGTCACACAACTTAGGAAGTGGCCAGGCAAGGACTCAGAAATGTGCCCTTCCTTCTACCGTGCTGCCCACCTCCCAGATAATTAAAAGTAAAGCTTTAGTATAAGCATGTGAAACTATGGAAACAATGCTTTTTACAGAAGGTCTAATATGTGCGAAGCAGTTCTTAAACATTTTGAACCCGGCACTTCGTGGGCACTACAAAAATTTGAATAAATCACATTTATTTCTCATAACTCCATTTGTAACTAAAGGCACTAACACTAAGAAATTAAGTAACTCACTTGTTATTACATTGTAGTAAACTCATCTGATATAAAATGTGTTTTAGGGAGCTTGTTACAAGCATATTTCTCAATTACAGGGGTGAGATGACCATAAAACAGAACCACAGAGAAGCAATGTTATAATGTGCAGGAATTAAAAAGTTCTTTCAAAATATGGAAGGTGGAATGAAGTAAACTGAAAATACCAGGAGATAATTTTTTTTTGCTATCATTAATGTACAATTACATGAACATTACAGTTACTAGACTCCACCTATTATCAAGTTCCCACCACATAACCCATTACATTCACTGTCCATCAGCGCAGTAAGGTGCTATCACTACTTGTCTTCTCTGTGTTATACTGCCTTGCCAGTATCCCAACACCACCCCTGCTACATTATGTGTGCTAATCGTAATACCCCTTTTTCCCCCTTATCCCTCCCTTGCCACCCATCTTCCCCAGTCCCTTTCCCTTTGGTAACTGTTAGTCCATTCTTGGGTTCTGTGAGTCTGCTGCTGTTTTATTCCTTCAGTTTTTTCTTTGTTCTTATACTCCACAGATGAGTGATATCAGTTGATACTTGTCTTTCTCCACCTGGCTTATTTCACTGAGCATAATACCCTCTAGCTCCACCCATGTTGTTGCAAATGGTAGGATTTGTTTTCTTCTTATGGCTGAATAATATTCCATTGTGTATCTGTGCCACCTCTTCTTTATCCATTCATCTACTGATGGACACTTAGGTTGCTTCTATTTCTTGGCCATTGGAAATAGAGCTGTGATAAACAGATGGGTGCATATGTCTTTTTACAACTGGATTGCTGCATTCTAAGGGTAAATTCCTAGGAGTGGGATTCCTAGGTCAAATGGTATTTCTATTTTGAGTTTTTTGAGGAACCTTCATACTGCTTTCCACAATGGTTAAACTAGTTGACATTCCCACCAGCAGTGTAGGAGGGTTCCCCTTTCTCCACATCCTCGCCAACATGTGTTGTTGTTTGTGTTTTGGATGTTGGCCATCCTAACTGGTGTGAGGTGATATCTCATTGTGGTTTTAATTTGCATGTCTCTGATGATTAGCGATATGGAGCATCTTTTCATGTGCCTGTCGGCCACCTGAATTTCTTCTTTGGAGAAGTGTCCGTTCGGCGCCTCTGCCCATTTTTTAATTGGATTATTTGCTTTTTGTTTGTTGAGGTGCGTGAGCTCTTTATATAATTTGGATGTCAACCCCTTATCGGATATGTCATTTATGAATATATTCTCCCATACTGTAGGATGTCTTTTTGTTCTATTGATGGTGTTCCTTGCTGTACAGAAGCTTTACAGTTTGATATAGTCCCACTTGTTCATTTTAGCTTTTGTTTCCCTTGCCTGGGTGGACATGTTCATGATGTTGCTCATGTTTATGTCCAAGAGATTTTTGCCTACGCTTTTTTCTAAGAGTTTTATGATTTCATGACTTACATTCAGGTCCTTGATCCATTTTGAGTTTACTTTTGTGTATGGGGTTAGACAATAATCCAGTTTCATTCTCTTCCATGTAGCTGTCCAATTTTGCCAACACCAGTTGTTGAAGAGGCTGTCATTTCCCCATTGAATATCCACGGCTCCTTTATCATATATTAATTGATCATATATGCTTGGGTTTATATCTGGGCTCTCTAGTCTGTTCCACTGGTCTATGGGTCTGTTCTTGTGCCAGTACCAAATTGTCTTGATTACTGTGGCTTTGTAGTAGAGCCTGAGGTCAGGGAGCGTAATTCCCCCCACTTTATTATTCTTTCTCAGGATTGCTTTGACTATTTGGGGTCTTTTGTGGTTCCATATGAATTTTAGAACTATTTGCTCTAGTTCATTGAAGAATATTGTTGGTATTTTGATATGGATTGCATTGAGTCGGTAGACTGCTTTAGGCAAGATGGCCAATTTGACAATATTAATTCTTCCTATCCATGAGAACAGGATGTGTTTCTATTTATTGGTATCTTCTCCAATTATTCTCATAAGTGTTTTGTAGTTTTCATTGTATAAGTCTTTCACTTCCTTGGTTAGGTTTATTCCTAGGTATTTTTTTTTTTTTGATGCAATTGTGAACGGAATTGTTTTCCGGATTTCTCTTTCTGCTAGTTCGTTAGTGTACAGGAATGCAACAGATTTCTGTGTATTAATTTTGTATCCTGCAACTTTACTGAATTCAGATATCCAGTAATTTTGGAGTGAATTCTTTAGGGTTTTTTATGTACAGTATATCATGTCACCTGCAAACGGACAGTTTGACTTCATCCTTACTAATCTGGATGCATTTTATTTCTTTGTGTTGTGTGATTGCCATGGCTAGGACCTCCAGTACTATGTTGAATAAAAATGGGGAGAGTGAGCATCCTTGTCTTGTTCCCTATCTTAAAGGAAAAGCTTTCAGCTTCTTGCTGTTAAATATAATGTTGGCTGTGGGTTTGTCATATATGGCCCTTATTATGTTGAGATACTTGCCCTCTATGCCCATTTTGTTGAGAGTTTTTATCATGAATTGATGTTGAATTTTGTTGAATGCTTTTTCAGCATTCTATCTATGGAGATAATCATGTGGTTTTTGTCCTTCTTTTTGTTGATGTAGTGGATGATGTTGGTGGATTTTGGGTGTTGTACTATCCCTGCATCCCTGGGATGAATCCCACTTGATCATGGTGTATGATCCTCTTGATGTATTTTTTAATTCAGTCTGCTAATGTCTTCTTGAGTATTTTTGCATGTATGTTCATCAGGGATATTGGTCTGTAATTTTTTTGTGTAAGGTGTCTTTGCCTGGTTTTGGTATTAGAGTGATGTTGGCCTCGTAGAATGACTTTGGGAGTATTCCCTCCTCTTCTACTCTTTGGAAACTTTCAGGAGGATGGTATTAGGTCTTCACTAAATGTTTGATAAAATTCCACAGTGAAACCATCTGGTCCAGGAGTTTTGTTCTTAGGTAGTTTTTTGATTACCAATTCAATTTTCTTTGCTGGTAATTGGTCTATTCAGATTTTCTGTTTCTTTCTTGGTCAGCCTTGGAAGGTAGTAGTTTTCTAGATAATTGTCCATTTCTTCTAGGTTATCCAGTTTGTTACCATCTAATTTTTCATAGTATTCTCTCATAATTCTTTGTATTTCTGTGGTGTCCGTAGTGATTTTTCCTTTCTCATTTATGATTCTGTTTATGTGTGTAGACTCTCTTTTTTTCTTGATATGTCTGGCTAGGGGTTTATCTATTTTGTTTGTTTTCTCAACCATCTCTTGCCTTCATTGATTCTGTTGTTTTATTCTTCTCGGTTTTATTTATTTATTTTTGCTCTAATCTTTATTATGTCCCTCCTTCTACTGACTTTGGGCCTCATTTGTTCTTCCTTTTCTAGTTTCATTAATTGTGAGTTCAGACTGTTCATTTGGGATTGTTCTTCTTTCCTGATGTAGGCCTGTATTGCAATATACTTCCCTCTTAGCACAGCCTTCGCTGCATTCCACAGATTTTGTAGTGTTGAATTATTGTTGTCATTTGTCTCCATATATTGCTTGATCTCTGTTTTTATTTGGTCATTGATCCATTGGTTATTTAGGAGCATGTTACTAAGCCTCCATGTGTTTGTGAGCTTTCTTGTTTTCTTTGTGTAATTTATTTCTAGTTTCAAATCTTTGTGATCTGAGAAGCTGGTTGGTACAATTTCAATCTTTTTGTATTTACTGAGGCTCTTTTTGTGGCCTAGTTAGTATATGATCTATTCTTGAAAATGTTCTTTGTGGACTTGAGAAGAACATGTATCCTGTTGCTTTTGGATGAAGTGTTCTGTAGACGTACGTTAGGCCCATTTGTTCTAATACATTGTTTAGTGCCTCTCTCTCTTTGCTTATTTTCTGTCTGGTTGATCTGTCATTTGGAGCAAGAGGTGTGTTGAAGTCTCCTAAAATGAATGTACTGCATTCTATTTGCCCCTTTAATTCTGTTAGTATTTGTTTCATATATGTAGGAGATCCTTGTTGGGTGCACAGATATTTATAACACTTACATCCTCTTGTTGGACTGACCCCTTTATCATTATGTAATGTCCTTCTTTATCTCTTGCTACTTTCTTCGTTTTGAAGTCTATTTTGTCTGATACAAGTACTGCAACTCCTGCTTTTTTCTCCATATTAGTTGCATGAAATATCTTTTTCCATTACTTTACTTTCAGTCTGTGTATGTCTTTGGGTTTGAAGTGAGTCTCTTGTAGGCAGCATATAGATGGGTCTTGTTTTTTAATCCATTCAGTGACTCTATGTCTTTTGATTGGTGCATTCAGATCTTTTAAATTTAGGGTGACTATCGATAGGTATGTACTTATTGCCATTGCATGCTTTAGATTCGTGGTTATCAAAGGTTCAAGGATAATTCCCTTACTACCTAACAGTCTAATTTAACTCACTTCATATGCTATTACAAGCACAACCTAAAGGGTTTTTTTTTTCCTCCTTTTTCTTCCTCCTCTATTCTTTAGATGTTAGGTATCGTATTCTGTACTGTTTGTCTATCCCTTGATTGACTTTGGGGGTAGTTGATTTTGCATTTGCTTAGTAATTAATTGTTCTACTTTGCTGTGGTTTCATTTCCCTTGGTGACATCTATTTAGCCTTAGGAATACTTCCATCTATAGCAGTCCCTCCAAAATGCACTGTAAAGGTGGTTTGTGGGAAGTAAATTCTCTCAGCTTTTGCTTATCTGAAAACTGTTTTATCCCTCCTTCAAATTTAAATGATAACCTTGCCGGGTAAAGTATTCTTGGTTCGAGGCCCTTCTGCTTCATTGCATTAAATATATCATTCCACTCCCTTCTGGCCTGTAAGGTTTCTGTTGAGAAATCTGATGACAGACTGATGGGTTTTCCTTTGTATGTGATCTTTTTTCTGTCTCTAGCTGCTTTTAAAAGTCTGTCTTTATCCTTGATCTTTGCCATTTTAATTATTATATGTCTTGATGATGTCTTCCATGTTGGGAGATCTGTGCACCTCCATGGCTTGAGAGCCAGGAGATCATTTTTAAGCTTATACAGGAGATAATTTTATAAGCTTTAATGCACTATGGGGAGCGCCAAGGAAATAGAAACCTAATGGTCAAAAGATCTGAATAGACAACCAAAAAGAATACAAAACCCAAACCAACATGTGAAAAACATTCAGTGCAGCTAATTTTTCAAATGAAAAATTCATAAGGTATTTTTATACCCAGTGAATCAGCAAACAAAATAAAAAATAATTAAAAATAATTAATATTGATGGAGGAATATGGAGAAACAGGGACATCCATCTACTGTTGATTCAGTATAAATGGGTAGCAGCTTTTTAAAGAAGAATATAATATATGAGATTAATAAAAATAACAGTACATTTTCATTAGGTGATCTCATGTAAATAAAGAATTTTATCAAAAAGGGAGGAGAAAATTCCTTGTACAAAGGGAAATAGTTATACTTCTTAACTACAATCATCCATATATATTATAATGTGGACCTTATATGAACTATTATTTAATCTTTACAACTGTATAATTCCCATTGTATAAGAGAGGAAACCAAAGCTCAGAGGTCAAACAACTAGTATTTGGCAATAATGAGATTCAACTCATTTAAAGCCCACATTACTGGGGTCATAACTGAGTTTGGAGCAGAAAGAATATGAATGTAAATGCTCTGCAGGCAGCTAGAACACAACAGAAAATCAGGGCTAGACACAGATTTGAGCACATACATGGTTAAGTTTGGCCATGAAAGTAGAGACTACTACCCAAGGGATAGGGTGGAAAATAAAAGCTGAAATGTGAACGGGGCCTGGAAGAAAATTAAAAAGAAGGCCAAAAACAGTGGAAAGAAAATCAGGAAAGTTTGGTGTTAGAGAACTTATAAATTCTACAAAAAAAAAAGAAAACCTCTTCCCTGGATTTTCCCAGAAAGACTTAAGCACACAGTGTATTGAACACCTTTCTACAGCTCATGTATAAGCACAAAAAAAAGGGCTTATGTGGAGGGATTGGAACTCTTGGCACACTGTTGCTGGCAATGATGCAGCTGGTAAAATGATGCAGCTATTATAGAAAATGGATCCTCCAAAAAAGCAAAAATTACCATGTGATCCAGCAATACCATTTCTGGATATATATCCAAAAGGAATCAAAAGGACGGTCTCTATGAGATAATTTATATTAGCACACCCATTTTCTTTTTTAGGGGGGAAGGGTTCTCTTTTTTTTATTAAGGTATTATTGATATATGCTCTTATGAAGGTTTCACATGAAAAAACAATGTGGTTACTACATTTACCCATATTATCAAGTCCCCACCCATACCCCAATGCAGTCACTGTCCATCAGTATAGTAAGATGCCACAGATTCACTATTTGCCTTCTCTGTGCTACACTGTTTTCCCCGTGATCCACCACACCATGTGTACTACACATAATACCCCTCAATTCCCTTCTCCCACCCTCCCCACCCGCCCTCCCACACCCCTCCCCTTTGATAACCGCTAGTTCCTTCTTGGAGTCTCTGAGTCTGCTGCTATTTTGTTCCTTCAGTTTTGCTTCATTGTTATACTCCACAAATGAGGGAAATCATTTGGCACTTGTTTTTCTCCACTGGCTTATTTCACTGAGCATAATATCCTCCAGCTCCACCCATGTTGTTGCAAATGGTAAGATTTGTTTCTTTCTTATGGCTGAATAGTATTCCACTGTGTATATGTACCACATCTTCTTTATGCATTCATCTACTGATGGACACAGGTTACTTCCATATCTTGGCTATTATAAAAAGTGCTGCAATAAACATAGGGGTGCATATGTCTTTTTGAATCTGAGAAGTTGATTTCTTTGGGTAAATTCCAAGGAGTAGGATTCCTGGGTCAAATGGTATTTCTATTTTTAGTTTTTTGAGGAACCTCCATATTGCTTTCCACAATGGTTGAACTAGCTTACATTCCCACCAGCAGTGTAGGAGGGTTCCCCTTTCTCCGCATCCTCACCAGCATTTGTTGTTCTTAGTCTGTTTGATGCTGGCCATCCTTACTGGTGTGAGGTGATATCTCATTGTGCTTTTAATTTGCATTTTCCTGAGGATTAGTGATGTGGAGATTCTTTTCATGTGTCTGTTGGCCATCTGAATTTCTTCTTTGGAGAACTGTCTCTTCATATCCTCTGCCCATTTTTTAATTGGGTTATTTGCTTTTTGGGTGTTGAGGCATCGCACACCCATTTTCATAGTACATAATTCACAGTAATCCAGAGAGAGAGGCAACCAAGTGTCCACTACAGATAAACAATATGTGGTGGTATACACATACAATGGAACATAATTCAGCTTTAAAAAGGAAAAAAGTTCTGACATATGCTACAACATGGATGAACCTTGAGGACTTTATGCTTGAAATAATCAGTCATAAAAGGTCAAATGTATTCCACCAGATGAATCCATTTATATGTAGTACTCAAATAGTCAAATTCATAGTACCAGAAGGTAGAATGGTGGTTCCCAGAGGCTGGGGAAGGAGGGAAGGGAGAGTGATTTATCTAATGGGTATGGAGTTTCAGTTTGGGAAGATGAAGGAGTCCTGGAGATGAATGGTGGTGAAGGTTATACAACACTGTGAATGTACTTAGTGCCACTGAACTGCACACTTAAAATCGAGCTTCCAGTTTCTGGTCTGGCATATAATAAGCTTAAAAATTGCCACGCTGTTCTAGCAAACAGTAAAAAGCTGAACAAGCTGAAAAATCAACAGCTCTTCTTAGATTTATCAGAGAAATAAAGTCCTACAAGGTAAGCCCACTGCCCCCAAAATTGGGACAGATGGAAAGGCAGACACAGAGGAGCACAACTTACAGGAACAGAAACCCATGAGCAAAAACTCCAAGGGAACCAGTGCCAGGGAGGAAAACCTGAACTATAACTGGCAAACTGCTGGAGGCTCAGTATGCACAGCTCTTAAGACTTAAAAAAATCCAGGAGGACCCTGTCATGGAGGTGCCCCACGCTTCTGTGAGTTTTACCTCCAAGAGATCTACCAGGTCCTCACTGTGAATATAGGAGGAAAATCTCATGCTTCTGGCATGGGGAGAGGGAAAGGAACAATTCTGAAATACAGCAGAGCAATCTGTTCCTAACAAAGCTTGCCTTCAAGAAAAACTATTTTACTAGAGCCTAACCTACTTGTAGGGAGGGAAAGAAACATCCAGGTCCAGCCCCATCTAATCTTCCACAAGTGGCAGGGACAATACACAACTCCAGGCCACTCTAGCCATCCTTCCCCACCTAAGGAAAGAAAAAAGTGGGAAGCACTGGTAATGTTCAAAGTCCAGGAGGCACAAGCTCACCAAAAGACTGAAACCTAATCACAGGACAGAATGCCGTCCCTCTGCCAACATTTTACCACTACATTTCTAAAGGCCTATTTACCACAGCTCCTTTTACCCAGTGCATCATATCCACCTTCTTAAAAAGGACTAATAAAGCACACCAAAAGCACAAAACACAGTTTGAAGAGACTGAAAAGCATCAGGACCAGAGTCATATGTCAGGGATACTGAAATGATCAGACCAGGAATGTTTAAAAACTAGTATTAACATGCTAAGAGCTTTAATAGAAAAGGTAGACAACATGCAGTAACAAATGGATAATGTAAGTAGAGAGATGGAAATACTATGTAAGAATTAAAAAGAAATGCCAGAGGTCAAAAACACTGTAACAGAAATAAAGAATTTCTTTGGTGGGCTTATCAGTAGATTGGATATGACTAAGTTTCTGAGGTTGAAGACATAACACGAAAAACTTCCAAAATGGAAAAGCAAAGAGAAAAAAGACAGGGAGAGGGGAGGACACAGAATATTCAATAACTGTGGGAAAACTACAAATGGTGTTAACATACCTGTAATGGGAATGCCAGAAGGAAAAGAGAGAAGCAGCAGAGGCAGTACATGAAGTAATAAGGACTAAGAAATTAGTATCAGACACCAAACCAAACCACAAATCCAGGAATCTCAGGGACACCAAGCAGGATAAATGCAAACAACACAAATAACAAAAACTACACCTATGCATATTATATGCCATCTACAAGAAACCTGCTTTAAAGAGAGACCATTTATAGGTTAAAAGTAAAGGAATGGGTATGTACCACACTAACACTAATTGAAACAAAATGGGAGTAGCTATAATTTCTTCTGGGAGCAGTAGTGCTGGCACCGAACAGCCTGGCCTGCCTCACGAGCGCTATGGCAGCAGCAGACCCCAATTCACAGGGTCTACTAACCAGCGTCACAGAGTGAGTTGCAACCCTAGTCCGCCCTACATGCCATTACCTCCCACAATACCTCTTTTGTTTCTGGTTGTCTCTTTTTTGTTTATTAGTCAAAGTAAGAAAAGAAAAGACTTTTAATGTAACAAAGTAAGTATAAAACAGCCCCCTCTTTCCCTCAGGAAAGGCCATGTATTAAAAATGCTGAACTCCACTCTTTTCCCTTCCTCTTGGCTCATAATCTATTTTGATCCACATCCCTTTGCCAGATTGTTTTTAGTTCTGTACTTGGCTAGAATTACAGTTAAGGTTCATATAAATGTTTTCCAGCAATCAAACGATCCCATTTTTAAAAAGATAATCATCCTTGAAAAATTTCTCATTTCTGGATATAAAAATGAGCTAACTAATGTGAAGAGGTAGAAAATCTCTAAGAAATTCCTTATTGACACAGTAACACTCCATATTACAGGGGGAAAACATTCACATTTGCCAGCTCTTAACAAAATGAGCACTCTTTAAACACTGAAAGATAAACTTAACTAAATAGGTATATGGTACTTGGTTATTCAGAGACAGCGAGACACCAAAAGAACAAGCCAGAGTAAGAGATGCTCCCAGCAAACTAAAAATAAAAGAAGACTAAATATATCTGCTGGACTGGCCAACACAATGAGCACTTTAGGTACAGAACATCTCAAATTCCTGGGTAAGGAACAACTGACAGCAAACTTCTAATTAATCTCAATACCAACTGCGGGAAATTCTGTCAAAGTGCTAATGGAAAACAATCATCAACCTAGAAGTGGGCATTAGGCAAAACTGCCTTTCAGGAATAACAGCATTGAAAAATGCCTAATTTGTGGGGTTTTAATAGCAGCAAAATGAAAATTCAGCAATAGCATAAAATCGGGAAGGACTTTAAGAGTAAAGCATTCTAAGGTTCTTTTAATGGCAAAGAGTCAATTAACTTTAGGCTGTAAGTTAAATAAGAAATGCCTAAGATTACCAAGAAAAGTGTCTAATCTCTATTTTCCTAACATGGATATAAGGGGTGGATAGGAATAAAGGAGTAAACCACCTAACACATAGGCAAGAACAGCAAAAGAACAGGAAAAAAAAAAGGCCAAGTTAAAAAGCACAAAATAAGACAGTAGAAATAAACCAAATATTTCTATCACAATTAATGTAAATGGAGTAACTCATCAGTTTAAAGCCAAATTATAAAAATGAAATCTAAGTACGTGCTGTTTTCAAAAGGCACACCTAAGACATTAAGGCCACAAACAGCTTGACAGTGAAAGGTCAGAAAAATATCTACCAGGCAAACATTAACCAAAAGTCAGTTGGTATAGGTATACCAGTAGCGGGCAAAATATACTTTAATGGCAAATTGTGCAAGTCACTGGGAACTTAATTCTAAACTTAAAGGCACAAAGCAAAAACAGAGAACTATAGAAATCTGACAAATCTCTCATCCTAACAGAATTTTAACACTCCTCTCTGTAATTGATAGAACAAGCACACAACACTGGTTAAGGATATTAGTTTGAATATGAATTCAATCAGTGCATTTCATTTGACAAAGGAAAACATCACCTTAAAATTGGGAACATTCTTTTTAAACACACATGGAATACTGATAAAAATTTGCCACAAACTGTACACCATTAAAAGAGCCTCAACAAATTTCAAAGACTCAAGATCACATCGGACCACTTTTTCTTAGCACAACATATGCTCACAATCAAGAACAAGGATAAAAAAGATGTGTATGTATACACACACACACACACGAACATTTTTCAATATACTTTAACTTCTAAGTGAAAGCTGAACATTAATGACTTCAGCATCCTGTTTAGTAAGTTAAATATTAGTGATTAAATACAAATAAGGCAGAGATTCAGAAGTTAAGAAATTAAGATTTTCTGCTAATATATTTGAAATACAGACAACATAAATTTTACAAAAATGTCAATCACCAAATGTGACTCAAGAAACTAAATGGGTGAATTGTATGATACGTGAATTACAGCTCAGTAAAGCTGTTGTTCTTAAAAAACAAGACCTAAGTTCACACCCACTAAAATGGCAAATACCATAAAGAAGTCTGACAGCGGTTTGTTTCTCCAAGGGTTGGCAAGGATGTGGAACAAGAGTGCTGGTAGGAGGATATATTGGACAACTACTCTGGAAAACGATTTGCACCATTTACTGAAGTTAAGGTCCTGCTAACCTGCAATTCTCTCCAAGGTCTAAACCCAGGAGAAATGTGTTTGCACTTGTTCAAAGCAGCACTGTTTCTTTATTGGAAACAATCCTATCGTCCCATGATAGTACAAAGAATAATACAAGATACATTCAGTCTGAAATAGAACACAGAATTGAAATGGAATAAACAGTTACATGCATCAAAGTGGACAGACCTCCTCCTGCATGCTCTCACTTTCCCTGCCCCCACTGAAACACCAGGCCCACCGTTAGTCACTCCCTTGGCCTTCTCTTGTTTTGCCACTTCTGCTCAGGGAAGCAGTGGGGGACCACAGCTCTAACACAACTGCAGAACTGCCTACTCCACCTCAGGTAAAAATAACACACCCGCTATTTTCACCTTAAACCCAAGATGGCTCCCCTCACAGAGGCCATTTCATGTTGCTAATCCACGGATTCTTTTCCACAGACTATCCTATACCTTCTCCTCTCTCCTCACAACCCACAAGCCCTTCTCAAAACCCTAATTTTCACTGACTGTTGATAACTTACCTCACAGAGAAAAAAAAGAAGACCCATATGCTCTCCCCAACCCAGGTCCTCTTTCTCACCAAGGAGGAGCCTATGGACTCCACTCAGCCCATGCCCTGCTCTTCTCAAGAACATGCTCTACCAAGTGTCCCTTCTCCTGCTCCATCAAGTTGTTCACTCTGTACAGAATCATTTTCCACCAATGTTATAAAAATGCTGCAATTTCTCCCATCCCCCCTATCTCCCTTCAGCGTCATGGCAAGTGCCCACAAGAGCTTTTGCTATTTGCTGTCCTATTCCCCCAATCCTCTGTGAACCCTCCCTTCCAGAGTTTCCCCACACACTATGTGGGAACTGCTCTTGCCAAGGTCACTGATGACTTCTGTGCAGCCACAGCCACTGGACACACCTCAACCCTCGTGTAAGCTGACCTCAAGCAGCAGCACTGGGCACCGGCCTCTCTCCCTCCCTCCTCTACGACATCCACTCCATGCCTTCACAGACGCAACACCGGCCTGGTGTCCCTCCACCACAGGGGCCGCCCTTCCAGTTTTCTTGCTGGCTCAGCCCTCATTCCTCAGTGCTCTCACTCCACCTCAGGACTCTGAAGCGGAATCAAAACACTGAAGACACTCACATTTCTATCTTCAGCCCAGACCTCTTCCCTAATAATCCCACAGGTCGCCAGCTGGCTCTCTAAAAGTTTCTCAAATTTACCATGTCCCAAACCCACTCCTGATCTGACCTCAACAACCCATGCCTCCTGTACGCTTCCCTATTTTCATGAACAACCACTCCCACCACAGGCAAAAATCCCCAGTACCATCTTCCCTTGGTGCTCATTCCCTTCCTCAATCTGTCAGCACCCTACCAGCTCTCCCCCTTCAAGGTACACCCAGCTCCCCTCAGTCAAGCTGCCATGATTGCTCTGCTGGACCCTTCGCCAGCACAGGGGCAGCTCTTCTCAAAACAGCTTCAGGGAGACCTTTTAAAACATAATCAGAGCTCTTGTTGCACCTCTGCTCAAAACACTAGAGGGACTGACTTCCCATCTCATTCAATAAAAAGGCAAAATCCTAGCAATGGCCTGTGTCCCAGGCTCCCAAGCCCATTGCTACCCACTCCCTCTGACCTTATCATCCCCTGCCACTTTCCCTCTGGCTCTCCCTCCAGCCAGCTGGCCACAGCAGGCATGTCCCTTCCTAGTACTCTGTGCTGGACTCTGTCTGGAAGGCTCCTCTCACCCCAACCCCACTCATAGCCACATGGCTCCCTCCCTCCCTCACTCTTTCTGTTCAAAGGGCTCCTTCCCAGGGAGGCCCACCCTGGCCACCAAACTCTAATCTTCAAACAGCCCTGCCTGCCCACCCACTGCTCTGCTTATCTTTTCTCCCTGCTCTATCATCCAGCATATGACTGCAGCATCTTCTCCACTATAATGTAAGCTCCCTGAGGACAGTGGACTCATCTGCTGTGCTCACTGGTTAATACATGCAGCATCAAAACATACATCTTAGTGTCTAAGACATAATCAGTATTCCAATATCTGAATAAATGATTCTCAAAAACAATGCAGGGAGTAGGGTGGGAGTCACAGAACAAAATGATTCAATTTATACAGTTCAAAGGCATGCAAAAACTAAGTTGCATTATAATAAGGATACATTCACAGATGGCAACATCAAAAAGTAAAACAAGACAATGATACATGTAGGGCAGTGCTTGACTTGGGGAGGTCAGAACAGGGAAGAGGTGGTGGGGAGAACATACAGGTAGGGAGCCAAAGGTAGAGGCAACATTCTAGTTCTTAAGCTGGTTGGTGGGAACACAACTGTTGGTTTTAACACTTAATATTTGTACACATGCTGATATATACTCTTTGAATATATGATCTCACTAAAAATTAAAATAAAAAAAAATAGATTAGAGCAGGACAGGCCCAATCCAGCCCATCACCTGTTTTGGGGTTTGTTTTTAAGTCTTCAGAATAGTTTTTTCTTTTGAAATATAATTGACATACAACATTATACAAGTTTTAGTATAATATAGTGATTCAGTATTTATATATTAGCATATTTTAGTGTAATATATGATTCAACATTTATATACTCCACCTGTTTTCTAAATAAAACTTCATTGGAAGACAATCACCTTCATTTGTTTGCATGTTGTCTATGGCTGCTTTCACAGCACAATGGCAGAGTTGAGTAGTTATAGAAACCATATAGCACGCAAATCCTAGCATATTTACTAACTGGACTTTTTCAGAAAAGAGTTGTCTCGTTATAATGTGGAATTCGTAAAGAAATTAAGTACCAAATAAAGAAGATTCAATCATTTGTTAAAATACGTTGTTCCTTTGAGGCATATGCGGTTTTTTTTCCAAGAACACAGTACACTGAAAAATATGGTTTTACTTAACATAGGAGACTCCAAAGCAAATGGAGTTACCTTTAATAATATTATAAGTGCCAGAAAGATTTTTAAAGGATGTTTTAGAGAGCAAAGTTAAAAACCTCAAATTTATGATCTCTACTCCCATCAAAGTAAGAAAATATTATTACATTTATGTAAGTAAAACATATGTAATAACATAACCCAAATGGGGGAGTGCAGGCACAGAACCCTGCATATCAACACTAACTCCATAACCTCCCCTGATCCATATAAACCATCACCTCGTGCTTCCCTAGAGCAGTGCAAGTTAGACCTCAAAGGTCCTCTATGGCCCCATAATATTCCATTTCACTTCTTCAGGGCATTCAATGCACCTTAGAGTCATTTTTGTACTTATTGTTATTAGAAAGAGGACTGATAACAGTAACAGTATTAATACAAATATTACTCTTACTCTATGCTAGGCCTTGTGCTAATAGTTTATATTTCATGTTCATTTCACAGATCAGGAAACTAAGGAACAGAGATGTCATCTAGTATTACAATTACACAGCCGAAGACCATGGGAGCCGGAATCCAAAGACAGCTATTTTAGACCATGTGCACTCTTGACCTCCACAGTATATTCTGAAATGTGGACACAGAACAGGTACTAATCTGTGAAAATTCCCTTAGCTTAAAATACTCTGCCTATGACAGATGCCAAATGCATAGCCGAATCCATCTAGGGGTGTAATAAATCAAGGATAAGAGGTCCATAGTGGAAAGGGCAGAGAAGTCATTCAAAGAGTGCTGTTTAATCAGAAGGTGCAGGTCTCACGCGCAGGCAACAGAAGCAGATGAGACCTGCCCACTGTCCAGAGACAACAAAAACCCTGTGTATCTTTATGCCAACAAGGGAAAAAAACAAGAGACTCTATCCCCTCATGCACTGCAATGACAAAAGCTGGCGCGGATGACTGACAAAAGAAATGAGCCAGAAGTTAAGAATTGATTCTTAACCCACAGTGACACCCAGCTATGACATCACTCTTGAAACAAGCGACCCTTGAAACTATGATCGAGTGGGGCACCAAACCCTATAGAACCATCCGGGAATGACATTTCTCAGCTGCCTATGGGCCCATTCTCCAGCATAGCCTAAATCTTTCTCTAAGAATCAATGACCTCTAAGTTCTGCTCCAGCTCAAAAACCATGATGCGCATGAAAGGAAACCCCAAAGAACCAATCAAGTCAATCCCTGCCAGTGTTCCTCCCACCACTGCTCCCATCTGGAACTAAAAGCCCAGATTTCACCAAGGCCCAGCCAATGTCTACTAACTAGGAGGCCACCACGGGAGCATGCTGTACTGAGCAGCATGACACAGGTAAGGTAAGGCAAGGCAGCTGCCTTATGGGCCCTGATTAGGGTCTCAGAGTGCCACACATTCTCTGGCAAGTTCTCCTTTCTCTTCCTGTCAAAGTGGTCCTGACACAGCATTACTCAATTCATCTCCAGGTACAGGGAACTCAAAGGTCCAACTAGCAATCATGTAGCTTTCTCCAAGTCTAACTCAGCATTCAGTCATACTCTTATTTCCACAGGCTTTTTTTTTTTTTCTGCAGTCTTTTTAGTTCTGCTCCCTAAGGTTCCAAGAAGCAATCTCACATTCACCTTTCCTTTGGGCCACCAGATTTCATGGCAGACAACCTCTAGGGCACACAACCCATTCCAGGTCAATATATATTCCTACTGCAAGAAATCTGGAAACTAGTAATAACTTAGGTTTCTCCAGAGACACTAAGAAATACAAAATCGGAGCCTTCTTATATTAGTAAAAAGATGTCCAGAACCTATCAAACTTTATTTGTATAGTTCAGTCAACTGTGTAATCTTCACGAGTATTTACAAAATAGGTCAACACTAGCCAGCTGTAAGTGACAAGTAGTAAACCACCTCCACTCACAGTAAACCCAGATCACTGCTAAGTCCGGGACATGAAAATATCCCAGTTAAGGTAAGACACCACAATGCCTTTTACTTGCTTCTTCACCATCCAGCCAATCTACCTGTATCAAGATGTCAGTTCTTAGTCACTGAAAACCTGAAATAAACTGGGTGTTGATCCAACTAGTAACTCCCCACTCTCCCAGTAAAGAAAAATAAAAGGAGAGAAAGAAAGGAAGAGAGATTTCTGTGGCAACTATATCCAAGCCAAAGTCAAAGGGCCACTAAAACAAACCTCCAGTCAACCTAGATCAGACTGCAGCAGGAAAAAGGCATTTCCAATGGAAACACAATTTCAAGGATGCTCAAGATGTTTGGCACAAACGTACATCAAGCCTCCCATCAGTATGGAACTAGTCAGGGTTTTAAGTTTGACTGACTTGACAATCAACATCTATGGAGCAAAAAACAACAGATCACTCCTATTTATCATTGCAAAACAACTTCACCAGCATGGGAAGAAGAGCATGCTTTTTAAGACACACCAAACCAAGGAAGAATGTCATAGTCATTTAATACATTAATACATATTAGAAACAAAAGTGTAACTCCTTTATTCTTTGCTGAGAGGTTTCCAGCAATCTCAACCAGCAGACACGAGCTCTTTCCTCTAAGGGATCTAGGGTCTCTCACCAACAGCCTGCTTCCTTACACCATGTACAGTTCTAACAAGTTTTGTTACCTGGTCTCCCAGCCCAAATTGTATCTCTTTTGTAATTGCTGCCTCTCCCTTTAGACTGCAAGTCCTTAAGCACCTGTTCTTGAGTGAATCCCTAATATAGTTCCTGGCAGAATAAGGACTCAATGAATGTATTTGCTGATCAAATAAGTGAAGATTAGAAGAAGTAGGTGGGGGTAGCGGTCACTTGTCATTCTCAACAGTGGCCATAAACTGAATTTCAAGATGAAGGGTTAGAAAATGCTTCCATGAATTTCTCCCTTTCATATGCCAAAATACAAACACTCAATTGCTGAAAATTTGCCTAGTTTTTATAGAAATATTAGTCCATTCAATAAACTAGAGATCATTTAAATTGTAAGTATGTGTGAGAAAAGCACCTCTGCCTTCTCTGCACTACTGCACCTCCTTCCCCCAGAAGGGAAAACACACACTCGTCTGGGTCAGAGTCCAGGACACAGAGGAGCCCCCTTTACTAGAGGGTGAGGATCACTGTGTTAAAAGATTAAACACAGAATATGCTTCTCTCTTGCCTTTAAAGGGCAGAACTGGCAAACTGATCCAGGGCTCACTCTTCTGGAAAAAGGCCTTCATTTAAACAAAAAGAAAAAGATAAAGATGACATCCAAAAACAGAACTGATAGCTGACTGACAGGATGTGGGCAAAAGATACACAACTCAAAAATCACAGTAGTTTAAGACTATTTAGCAAAGGAACAAACTCCTGAGAGTGCCTAAGGTTCAGCACAATATAGTAATGTATTTTCATGAGATAAAGGGAAAAAAGTTTCTAAATTACTTCATAAAATCAACTCACTTAAAATTTCTGTTTAAATTCAGTCGGCAGGTACCTGAAAATAATATATGTACCCCATCTCTCCAACTATTAAGTAATCACCAAGGTAGGACCTAGGTACTGAAAGCCAGAGCTCACCGATCATCCACAAGATCCGACCCACAAGTAGCCCCTAGAATCTGTGCTCAAGAACAGTGTTCTAAAACCTAGCTGTACTCCAATGTTATACCTGGGCAAATTTTAAACAATGTATTTCCAATCCCACCATAAATTTCAAGACATGGGGATCATCGCCCATAGATGTCCCATATGACTAATGCAGGCCAGTCTAGCATGAATCTCAAGCAGGTTTTCAGCCTCCACACTACTGGATCTTGAGGGCAGGAAGTGGGGCTTGTCCTGTGCATTACAGAAAATTTACCAGCACCCCCAACCTCTCCCTTCTAAAAGCCAAGTAGCACACTGCCCACCCCACAGGTGTGACAAGCAAAAACGTCTCCAGATTTTGCCAAATGCTTCTTTGGGGTCAAAATCGCCTCCCAGTTGAAAACTACTGATCTAGAGTAAACCGAAAACCTATCATTTGAAGTTCTTTTAAGAAAGGAAATAGCTGCTTAAAGTCAAGAAGCAATGTCTGTTTTTTCAGTCCATCTCACCTAAAAAAAAAGTAGCTAACACACTACTGAGCCCACACTGGTGCTCTGATCGTGACTTATGAGGAAGACCAAACCACAGCCTCACGTTTTTTATGAGATAAACTCAGTGCTGCATTGGAGCTGAGCAGATGGTTAGAAGAGCTTCATTGTCACTGTCATTTACTCTTCTCAGGGGTAATAAAACACTGCAAAATTTTAGACCAATATACTTGGACTGCCTCTCAAATATCCAAAACATAAAACTGCAAGACACAAGTTTATCATAGAACCAAACTAAACACCGATCCTGACAAATACTGTTTTAAGAGATGTTTTATCTCTAATAAGCACATTATCTTTGTATCGAATCGATGCAAAAATTTATCCTAAAGAAGCTAAGCAAACCTCAACCAACCTGTCAGTACCGTCTGATTCTCAGATTTTCAAGTAGCTCACTCAAACCAGCAAGTTTTTAAATTGTTTTGCTGTACTTTACACAAAAGCCAAAGTTTTTTAATGCAGAACAATCTTCTCTTGAGTAAGTTATGCCACGATGTTCATCTCTACTTAAGACGGAGTTTATCAAAATAACACTTCCTCGGTGAAGTAAAGCAAGCCAGGTCCCCAGCAAGTGATACCAAGCACGGTTTCTGAGTATCAGGGAGAAGGGTACAGGGCAGGAATGAAAAGACTTCAAGTATGTGAGTGACTGAGCGGACAGCATTTTGTTAGACATTTTAGACTCCCTGATCAGAACACGAAAATACAAAACAGCTTCCAAAGCATCCATCCAGGACAATAGCTATTTCCCAAATTGAAGCGTATCTTAATACACAGTAACCTTTCAAGACTCAACAACAACCTAGGAGTATCTGAAAAACTCAGGAGTTATTGATCTGGGGGCCAATCACACTCAGAACATAGTATCCAAAAATAGTCGGAATAGAATAGGACTTGAGCTCCTGATGAGCTTTTCTTAATTTAACCACCACTTAAAACATTCTGAAGCACCATCACTACACTCCAGAAAACGTTGTAATTTAATTAATCTTCAATCACCCCTCTCTAAAAAAATTAACTTCCAGTCCATTTTTTCAGCCCAACTCTTAAATACACAGAGCTTTCTAAAGACAGTCACCAAGAGCCAGGGCTGAAACATTCGTATGACTTCCTAATGGTATCTTAACATTTAAAAATAAAATTCAAATTAATGATAATAGCCATTAATTACTAGGCTGATTCTATATGCCAGGCACCCGTTTCTAGCTGCTTGACATATATGAACTCATTTACTCCCAACAAACTTATGAGGTAGGTACTATTACTATTCCCGTATTACAGAGAAAACAGAGAGGTTGAGTAACTTGTCCAAGGTCACAGAGCTAGAAAGCGGTGAGGCCAAGACTTGAATCGAAGCAGGCTGGCTCCAGAGCGAAGAAAGCTCCGACACCACCAGCACTTAGGAGACATTCAGTCCAGTGGCTGGAAATCGGGAATCCCTTCCCATTTGCTGCCTACCTCCGACACGACCTTGAGACCAAAATCGAAGTAAACTTGCAAATAACAAAGTGAGACAGTATCCACATTAAAGAGTGCTGGGAAAAGGAAAGGAAACCACCGAGCACCCCTCCCATAAAAGCAAAACACAAACAAAGCTCTATCTGACCCACAGAGACAGTGTTAAGTACCGGGAAATTTACATGAAGTTCTGAGGTTGAAACGTCAGGACACAGATACATCCAAGGATTCATTCGGCCCACCTGCGATCCCAAGTCCAAGCCGCGATCAGACCCAGCAGGTCCGGGTAGGAAAGACCTCCAAGCTAACGGCGAACGGGCTGCTTTAAGAGGGAGGGACTTGCAGCCGCAGGAGGGACCACCCCCCTCGCTCTTGTTAGCCAGGAAGGCATTCGTGACCAGGTCTATATTCGAGTCACAACACCGGAGTTTAGAAATCGCACGGAAGGCTATTTAAATACTCCGAGCTGGTTTTTGCGAATTCCGATGACTGCGGCGAGAATGAACAGAAACCCACAGAACTTGTTTCCCTGAGAACCTAGTCCAACAATGGCCTTCGCGAGTCTCGGGAGAGCTGCCCCTTGACTTGACACGCTGCGGGCCCGCGGCGGGAGAAGTTCTCCGGCGCCGGCGGCCGGGCGGAGCTCACGGCGGAAAGGCCGGCGCGGAGCGGCCCGATGTAGGGGTTGCGCCCCGCCCGCCGCCGCCGCCGCCGCGCAAGGCCGCAGACGTCAACGCGGGCACAAAGTTCGCCTCCGGGCCCGCGGAGCGGCCCGGCGCCCGGCCCGCGGCGGGCAAGCGGGCGGCTGACAGGCGCGGGAGAGGACGCCCCGGGGAACACAGGCGCCGCGCCTCCCGGGCGGCCGGGCGGCCAATTCCGGGGGGGAGGGGAGGGGAGGGGGCCGGGACGCTCCCTCCCGCGCCGCGGAGCCGGGCGGAAGGGCCTCACCGCCGACCCTCCCGCGCCGCGCCCCCCGCGCCCCCTGCGCTGCGGCCTTCTCCGCTGCACCCGCCCACTCCATAGCCCATTACCTGGAGGTGGCCGTGACCCGCCGCTAGTTGCGCTCAGGCGGGAAACGCGCTCACCGACACCATCAGCGAAGCGCCCAAAATGGCGGACGTATCAAGCAGGCCTTGAGTGCCCCCCGCCCTCCCTCCGGCCGCCTCGCAGCCAATCGCGGCACCGTGCCCTCCCTCAGCTACGCGCTCATTGGCCTTCTTCTTCCGCCCCCTGCTGCCTATTGGGTCCCCCAGCGGTAGCGTTGCACCCATCCCGATTGGCTCACAGGCCCCGTCAGTCTAGCACGAGGGGTGCATTCTTTTCCCATGGACTTGACGGATCCGGAACCTCTAGGACCCCGGGGTCTGGAGAAACAAATCAGAAACTGGGAGAAACCTGGCTGGGTTCCCCTTACGCCTAGTAACAGCGGGGCTTCCGCTTGACGGACGTTTCGGACCACCAATCCGACAGCCAATGCTTTTTAAAGCTAAATTGAGCCAAACCAATCATGGCCGTGGAGCTGGGAGCTGCAAAGGGAACCAAAGGAGTGGCGAGACCCGCAGGCGGGCGGGTTGGGGGCGAGCCGGGAGGAGTCAGTGATGACATGAGCCATAATACCTTCTGGCCTAGAAGGGCTGTCTGAACTGGGGAGCTAGCTTAAGAAGTAGAGCGCTCGTTTAGCATGTGAGAGGCCAGAGGATCGATACCGTACTCTGTACGGTACCATTTTATAGAAGGGTATAAACTGCCGGTGATACTTTCAACTGAGAAAATGAGATCGAGGTGAGTCACCCTACCTGTTCGCCCACCACTGTGAGAGAAAAAGACCTTCGGCGACGAAGGTGTTTTTTTGTCTTCCGGAGGCTTTTACATACCAGGTTCTTCCGAAATGCCCATCCAGTTCCCCCAGCCTCCCTGGTGCCCACCGTATACACTCACTAGTAACCTGCCTCGTTCCTAAATGGGCCGCAAAGCGCTGTCCAGAGCCACGTGTGAATCAACAAGCGGATGAAAGTTGGCAGCGGGACTGAGAAGAACAGGCAAGGTTAGGGTCCTGTGACGCCCAGCCAGAGTTCAGCAGAACGCAAAATCGCACGTCCTGGAGTGTGCGTGCGGTGCGGGGAGGCCTGGGCAGCCCGCTGCCAAAGAGGGGGTGTCCTTCATTCGTAAGCAGCTCTCTATGAACGCCTGGAACAGAGGGGCTGGCTCTGACGGTCTGTGGGGGCAAATCAGACACCACCTGGGTACCACCGGCTAGCAAGTAAAACAGGCTGCAGAGTGCTGGGGGCCCTCCTGATCAGGTGACATTTCAACTCAGAGGAAAGTGAGGACAGAGCCATGGGCTCCTGGGTCCAGGTGGCAGAGAGACCAGAGATCCCAAAGTAGGGCTTTGGAGCTCCTGGGAGGTTTGCATAGCTGGCTAGGGTGTGGTGGGAGAGGGCCATGACTGGGAGAGGAGGTGGCAGAGGTGCCTGGGTCTTACAGGGCTTTGAAGACAGGACCATCATGCCCAGGAGAAACCAACAGCCCCTGATGTTTAGACCTCAGTTGAGCACTGGGCCTGGAGTCACGATGGGGGGGTCCCTGCAGGGAGGTTGGTGGTGTCTCTCAGCCTTTAGGGCAGCTCACTCTGGTCTGAGATGGCCACTCCAGCTCAAAGAGGACAGAGCTTGGTTACTGCGGGGCTCCCCCAGGCTAACTAATAGCCTGGCCCCTAGAGGTCAGAAGGATAGGACCAGTGGAGTTGGCCACGGGACTATCTTCCTGGTGCTCAGCATCTTTCCACGCCCCTGCCCTTGGCACTGGCCCCAGCTGGCCTGAGCTCCTTGCGTCTCATGAACTCAGGCTCTCCATATGCCACATAGCAGGGAAAAGGGAGCCCTGCTTGGGCTGGGTCAACCCCAGCACAGGGGGAGCCAAGTCTCTGGTGCAGACAAGCTCCCCCTCTGCCCCAGGTCACCCCTACAGCAGAGCTTGTGACTGGAGGCAGACTCTACAAGGACTTCATTGCTGGTAGCCTCAAAACAGTACTGTCCTCCCATTTTACAGATCAGTTAACTGAGGCCCAGAAAGCATTCAGATGCCAGGTGCAGCCCATATTGGCTGAGTGGGCTGTCAGGGTGATCTGACCTCCCTGACTCTCCAGTTCTTATCTGTCAAGCACTGGTGGTAAGATCTACTAATCTGCATCCGTGCCCTGAAGGGTGCTGGACCTCTAGGGAGGCAGCAACCAAGGACAGAAGTTTTCTGTATTGATCGTGCTGCCCGGAGAGGCTAAGGGCCTTGCTGATGGCCACACAGTTAGTGAGGAGCACAGTCAAGACTGAAATCTATTCTGAAGGTGTGCTCATGCAGAGGGTTAGAAGAGGACATGTACTCAGATAACCTGTGGTGGGGCAGAAGCAGGCCTGCCTGGCAGAGGGAGCCGTGCAGCTCAGCGGAGGAAGCACATCTGTGGGAGGCCTGGGGGTGTGGGGCAGGAGGCAGAGAATCAGGGGCTTCATGGAAGCTCATGAAGCCGTGGAACTTGGGGTTTATGCTTAGAGAGTGTAGGCCAGGAAGAGCTTCTGGTAAGAGAAAGGTGTGTCCAGGCTGGCCACACTTCAGAAAGGATGGATTGGAGCAAGAGCAACAAGGTTGTGCTGCAGGAATGCGGGGCCACAGGGGCAGGACCAAGGAGCATGGGAGAGGCTTCCGGGAACCCTGGGACAGGGATGGTGCCTGAGAGGGAGGCTGGGCGCAGGCAGGAGGGGCAGCCTGGGGTGGGGCCTGCCCTCCTGGGAGCCTGGGGAGGGCCCAGCCACCACCGATCCCTTTACTTATTCATCATCAAAGGACGTGCCAGTACATGTGTCAGGCTCCTCTATCCCAGACTCTGAGGTGGGTCTCAGAACCATACGCACTGTAATTAAATGAAATGATGCAGTACCTCGCCCAATGTAAGTGGGCCCCAAAAGTCTCCAATTATGATGAGCTCCTAACGTAACTGGAACAGTTAAAGTCAGGGAGGACTTCCTGGAGGAGAAGGCATCTGTGCACAGCCCAACTCCTGAGGGGCACAGGGAGCCACTGACAGGCCTCACACAGGAGAGTGACTTTGAAGCTTTACACTGGCCTCAGCGTCCTATAACTTCTAGATTACAGATCACCACCTTCTTCTTTTTCCTCTAATCCCTTTGTGGCTTAATTTTTAGTTATTTAAAATTTCAATCCACCTAGACTTAAAAAACAAAACATTTATATGACTATTTATTTAGACATACTCGACAGTAGAGAAAAAAGTATAATGAATGCCCATGCATCCATCTTCCAGCTATTATTCCATAACTTTGGGAACAGACCCAGGGCTGCCAAATTTTAATTCTATCAAGTAATGATAAAAAAAAAAAAACACCATTTACTAGTAGCATGATTTCATAAAAGGACATTTTAACATGTACAAACACTCAGAAGGAGGCTTTAAATTGAATAAGCTCAACTTGGGGAGAAAGGAGGACCCCCCCCGGGGTCTTTCCTTTTGTTATGTCACCAGGGCTGAGTCCCAGTTGGAGGGCAGGAGCGGGACCACCCTGGCAGAGGATATGCTTTGGAAGGGCCCAGGCTGGCGCTGGGTCAGTCACCTCAAGCTGAGGCTGGAAAGGGGCCAGATAGAGGACACTGATGGGATACGAGGGGCTCACCCATTCTCACCTGGAAATTTAGTTCTTCTGTTTCTCTTCCTTTCTTCACTGCATTAAGATGCAGTCTGGGTTGGGAAGGAGTTATTTTCCTTCCTGCCAAAGGCCTGTTGGTCCCAGACGTCAGTAGGAAGGTGAATGGCTGGCGTTGCTGATGATTAGGACCACTTGGGAGGAAAGAAAAGAGGGCATCTGGGTGGAGAGAAAGAGGTAGAGGTTCTGGACAAGGCCTCAGGGGAGGAGCCAGCAGAGGGGGTCTGGGTGGGACCCCGGCCCTGTGATCTGAGGGTGTGGTCCAACAAGGGCGTCCCAGTGCTGTGAAGAGCTAGCTTAGTGGCTCTCAAAAAGGGACGCTGCAGGGGCCAGAGGCGGCCAGGCCCCACCCAACTGCCCAAGCACCCAGGTTCCTCATGGACAGAAACTGCCACACCTGCCACATCCCGGTTCCCCAGCATTCTGCCTGGCGGTGGACATGACCAAGATCGGCCACGTGGATTGTTTCCCAGCTGCCCAGGGCAGCTGTCTGTCCAGAGGTCTGCAGGAGCCAGGGCAGAGAGGAGCCCCCACACCCGTCCTGCCTGAGATCAGAGGAGGCTGAGCTGAGCAAACGGCCCTCCTCTGACAGGGCCAGTGGGGAGGGGTCAGTGAGGCGGGACAGAGACTTAGGGACTAGTGGGGGTCACCCCAAGGGCAAGGCTGGAGGGAAGGGAGCACCTGGTACTGTGTATTGGATAAAGGCATGATGAAACGAATGAAAAATGTTCTGGCTTTTTTCCCCAAGCCTTTATTTCCTCCACTAGAAACTCAGGAACCATCTGCCTGGCTGGGCTGTCATCAAGTGTCAGTGAAATAAGCTAGGTTAGCCTCACCCGCTTAAGACACAGCTCAGACATCACCTCCTCCAGGAAGCCCTCCAATCTGAATATGATACCGTCTGGGCCCCAGCATATCTCAACACTATGCTTCCCCCCTGCCCCAGCCCCCACTTCGGAAACTGCTTCCATCACTGAGTTTGGAGTGCCTTCAAGGGAGAGGCCACATCTGACTAATCTCTGGGTGCCCCAGCATGTGATTTAAGTGCAGTGTTCCGCACAGCGTGGGTGCTTACTGAAGACTAACAGATTTACTTGGCACACAGTAGGAGGCCAGCAGGTTGGCCTCCTTCCCCTTAGCTGACCTCATGACAGGAAAGGGGCCAGCAGAGTAGCCTCTGGCCACCAGATGGCTCCCTTTAGCCAGGCAATGGCTCTACCAAGGGGCACAACCACGATGCTGGGGGCAGGGAGAGGGCTGCAGAGTGACTTGACCCTCTGCCCAGGCCACGCAGCCAACAGGGCTCAGCAGCCAAGGCCACTCCTTCCCCACTCCCTGCCTGATCTCTGGCCTGCCAGCAACTAGATGGGTAGCTGGGCAGAACGAGCAGCAGTGCTCCCAGGGGCCCCCCGCCCTGCAGTGCATGGCTGGAAGGCAGGCAGGAAAGTGGAGGGTCTCCTGGGGTACCCCCACAGTGCAGCTCCTGCTTTGGAGTCAGCAAAGCCTCCTGGTCTCCTTCTGTCGCCTGCCCAGCCTGAGATTAGTACTTTAATTAGCACCTCTGGGCACATGGTCCATCCCAGAACAGGAGTTCTGACTGCACTGGGAGGCCCTGGGCCCTGGCAGGCAGCTCTGCGGGGCAGGGGACGCCGCCATGGGCTTGGCAGCTCTGAGTGCACCCCTAGCTCTGCCAGTCCCTAGCTGTGGCAAGTATGTCACCTCTCTGAGCTTTAATAGGTCACAGCTTCCATTTACCAAGGACCTGCTACTTGCTAGGCATGCCTGGGTACAGGCATCTTCTCAGGCATTATTCCCCGGAGCCTTACAACTGTCGGCCCAACGGCGCCCTTCCTTAACAGATGGGCGGGCCGGCCGATGAGTGGTTAAGGGCTGAAGTGTAGGCATGCAAAGGGGCCTTGAGCGTAGGTCCCCACAGGTGGCAGGGGCAGCCTGAGTCAGCCCACAGGGTGATGCTTCCTGTGGTCATGGCTGCTCTGCACTGATGGTAGGTAGCCTTGCCCCCAGTGTCTACTCTCGGTCCCAGCAGCAGAAGTCCACCTGTCTCCATCACCATCAATGCTACCTATGACCCCGGGGAACTCCCAGGCAACTGGGGGGTGGGGCAGCAGCTCCCAGAAGGTCAGTCCCAGGAAAGCAGGCCCTGCAGGCTGTGTGCCTTGACAAGTCCAGCTATGTCCCCTGGCTGAGCAGTCATGGAGCCCCAGGGTCCACTGCACCCCAGTGTGTTCTGTGGTTCCTCCATCCTGGAGGCTGTCACCCTGCACTCCACCAGGGTCGTGTCAGGAGGCACACGTGCATTCTCCAGTGGAGGGCATGCCCATGCTATGCATGTGGTTCCCCTCTGACCTTCCTCGCACACTCCCGCTGGGGTCAGCCTTTCCCCACAGTTGCATTCCTCTCTCCGCTCTGAATGTGGTTATTCCTGCCTGGCACCAGGAGAACAGCCCCACTTCCTCAGACATACCACTACTTGCTGACTTCTCAGCTCCTTCTGCAGACAGGGGCCCCCCCAGGGCACAGACCAGGCCCTATTTGTGCATCTCCTCCAGTACCAACAGGGGGCATAGGGCAGCCTTTACAGACTGCCTGGGCAAGAAGGGGTTCGACACAGCCTGTCCGCAGGAGAGGACATGGGAGGGGCCGGGGAGGGCGAGAGGGCTGGGGGCTCCCTCCGCCTACCACTGGAGGCCACACAGATGGCAGGGCCAGGTGGGGCTCCCCCACCCCCTGCGCCACCGCATGGGGCCAGCACACAGAGAGGCCAGATGGTAGTAGAGACGGGCTGGGGAACAGCCCAAAGCCCAGGTACGCAGGGCCTGTTTCTCAAAAATTACTTAAGAGTTTCAAGATGGCAACAGCAGAGCACGAATCCAGTGTGAGGCCCTTCATGACCACATGAGGTCTCAGCCCTTTTATCGCGAACGTGATGAAGAGACACCCATGCCCAGGACAGGCCACAACTCTGATGGCCACCCCCAGGTGGCCGTCCCAGGTGGGC
The DNA here is from genome assembly GCA_029783875.1 of Phataginus tricuspis. Taxonomy (NCBI): domain Eukaryota; kingdom Metazoa; phylum Chordata; class Mammalia; order Pholidota; family Manidae; genus Phataginus; species Phataginus tricuspis. The sequence goes on along the minus strand of JAQQAC010006904.1, from coordinate 3,373,084 downwards.
CAGTGGCCAGGACGCACTTTGGGGGACACTCAACTCAAACGCGCACATGGCATGAAAGAATGGCAGGGATGTTTACAAAAAATTAAGTTTATAAATATTTTCCCCACTGTACAAAGTTTTCCCAGGCCTGCCCACCCCATCACTGTTCACATTTCTCATGTTTTTAAAATCCCAGCTATATTTATTTTTTAAATCATAAAATATATTTTTTCTTTGTTCATATTTAAAACTATTTACAGGGGCGCAGAGAGGCCAAGGGGGCCTGGCCGAGGTCAGGATGAGTCCGTGCAGGGAGAGGGAGGGGGCGGGAAGAGGTGGAAGTAGCTCCTCTCCGTGGCAGGTGAGGGGGGGCAGCTGTCCTCCGCAGACAGGTACTGGCTGTGGGGCGTGGGTGGGGGCGGGTAGGGGTCTGAGTCCGAGTTCAGATCCAGGTAGTACTTGCTGGCCTTCCAGCGGCTGGCACTGTAGTCGCTGTCACACACATCCGTACTGCAGGGCGTTGTAGGGGGCGCCATGCCACGGATGATGTAGGGCCTGAGGGGGACAGGGAAAGGGGAATGGGACCTCGATCCAGGGAGACCCACACGCACATCTGAAGGGCACAGGGCCCCGCCCCAGCTGCGTGGTCTCTGAGCCTAAATATCCCTGCCTCTAAAGTGGGCATGCCTGCACCTGCCCTGCGGGGAACGGCAGCCTCAGGCCAAGGTCGCCTTTCTGGAGGACAAGGCCTCCAGAAACAACCTGGTTGACCGTGGACAACTCACTAAACCCCTCTGGGCTTCAGTTCCTCATTGACAAAATGGGGAGGATGAAACTACCCATTTCAGAAGGGGATTGTGAGGGTTACATGCGATTCTTCACGGCAAGTGCTAGAAACAGTGCCTGACACCATCAAGTGCTTGACAACGGCTCCCCATTATCATTATGTAACGATGGGAGACAGCTGGCTTGGAGCAGTCACGTCTTGAGTTAAAGCAGCCAGACCCTGGAGATGTCTCCTGGCCGCCCCGATGATGACACGGCAGGCCAGGCACCACCTGCACCCTGAAATCCTGTGTCGGGCTGCCTTGTGGCCTAAGGGGGGGATGGGGAGCTTAGAATGTGGGGCTCAGAGAGCGGGAAGGTGGAGCCAGTACCCAAGGACCAGAGAGGGCACCTGATGCTGGGAAAAGCAGCAGGAGGGTGCGCTCAGGGAGCCCAAGGGGGAGGGAAAAGATGTCCCGGGACCAAGATCAGGACAGAATAAGCAAAGCAGGGGGTGGATCAAAGACTGAGGGGCCCAGCTGGCTGGTGTGGATGTGACAGCCCTGGGGACAGCGGCTGACAAGTCTTCTGGGGACAGATTGATGCTGGGGCACTGGGGAGCCGCAGCAGGTCCTTGAACAGGGCCATGGCAGGTCCTTGAACATGAACAAGCGTCTCTTCTGAGGCAGCAGGGCTCCCAGCCGGCCACAAAGTTCCCAAAACGGCCACCAGATGGCAGGTGGCGCTCGTCCTAGTCTCCACTGCTCTGGCGACTAGGCGACAATGCGGGGCCTTCACCACTCCTCAGCTTTGTCTCCACTGGGGTAGTCCAGGGGCATGCCACGGCCCTGAACCCTAGAGGGAACTGGCCTGGCCTGGGCCCACCTGCCACCTGCCCCATCAGGTAGCCCACTTGGGGGTGAGGGGCCCAGTGCTCCTGCGGGTTGAAGGTCAAGAAGCCCACCCTGGCCAACGCAGGCTCTGACTGGCCCCTGGACACAGGTCGGCACACCTGGATCCCTCTTCTCACGTGCCCCTTCCTCACCCAGGCTGGTGGGGCATGAGACCCCAAAATGGACAACATGGGGGTGGGAGCTGAGCAGGCCAGTGGGTTTCCAGGCTCAAACAGGCCTGCAGCGAGGGAGGAGAGAGGACCATTCCAGCAAGGCAGCTCGCACCGACTTGGATTTGATCCTCCTGGGGACCAGGCATGGCGCGGGGCATCCCTGCCAGGGTCCCACAGCTGGATTCAAACACAGTCCAGCCTGGGGCCTGAGTCCTTGGCCCCGGCACACTGGCCTTGCTGGGATGGGGGCCTGGCTGTGCTGCTGTAGAAACGGCCTGATGGCACCATTCAAGGCATGTCCCCACTTACAAAATGCCCCCAAAGCTATTTCAAGAGCCTGCTCAGAATGTGGGACTTGGTTAGTTCCCAGCCCCAACACCCAGGCCAGGGTTCCTGCTTGTGGGAAGGCAGCCCAGTGAGGTCCAAGGGGACCGGAGAGTCCATGAGCTAGACCTCTCTCCCGGGCTCCGTCCTCTAGGGAAGGGGAGCAAGGCCCCTCCTCTACCCTGGCACACAGAGGCTGGGGCAGGGTCCCTGTACCTGTATGGTCTCGCAGTGGTGGGAATGTTTGAAGAGTAAAACATGTCCACGTTGTACAAGGACGGGTCTGTGGCAGGGGATGGCGGCGGGTTCAGGATCTGAGGAAAGCCAGGCAAGGGTTAGGGGCCTGATGGAACAGTGCATCCCAGCCCCCCACCAGCTTCCCTCCAGGGCAGGGTGCAAACGACCCCAGGCCCGCTTGGCTCTGTGGCCCACACCTCCAGGAACCCCCGGTCTGCAGCCTTCTGGGTCAGGGCTGGCCAGACTTGGAAGGTGGACCAGAAGCAGCAGTCACCCCGAAGGCCATCACAGTGAGAGGTGGGGGCAGCTGCGGTGGCCCAGATGCCCACCCTGCTGACGCCAGCTCAGAGGCGGGAGGTCCCTGGGCACGTGCCCTCCCCCGCAGGTGTCCCCTGGGCCAGTGAGCTCCTCACCAGGTTCCTCTGAGACCTCTGCGCCAACTCCCCTTTTGGACCTTACCACTCTGTCCCCCCCACACAGTGCAGTCTAATTCCCACAGCACATTCCTTGTTCCCAGTGCTTAGTGGCTCTGTCCCTGGCGGAGCCCTGGTGATGCACAGGGGTCCCCACGCTGAGTGAGGGGCCACAGTCCCGTGGCCAGCCCTCACAGGACCTCTGAGCAAATCAGGAAAAGGTGCCCCTTTTGCAAGGGACTGTATTGCCCCAAAACTGTGAAAATAAACACAATTTTAGTGTGTGAATACACCCTTCAGAGGTGGGCAGCATGTGACCAGCCCCACAAAGGGCCAGAAGGATGTGGGGCCTGCATCTTCCCTGGCAACCACCCCACCTCCCCTGGGTCCCCTAGCAGCTGTCCCTGAAGGGGGCACTCCCACAGCTCAGAGGGAACAGGGCTGTCCCTGCATGTCCCCAGGCCCCTGAGGGCAGAGGAAGGGCGCTGTGGCTGTGAGTCCTGTTTCATGGCTGCCTGGCTGCAGATGTTCCCTGGGGAGGGGATTACCCCTCTCTGGGCCTCAGCTGCCTTGTCTCCAAAATGGGGCAGGGGAGACCTGCTTCCTGACACCTGGTGAGTCCCCTACAAGCGCCCAGCCGTTCCAGAAGCACCTGAGCCCCTATTCTTTATTCTGGGGATGGTCGTCTTCAGTCCAAATAGCCAGCCTGGGGCTTCCTCAGAATGTGACCCCAAAGTAGGTAGGGCATGATACTGGGGGGAGGCTGTCCAGAGAGGGGAGCAGAAACCAGGCAGGGAAACCCCACACAAACGGCCCCAGCTATCCGCATGCCCCAGGCCAAGGGGCCTGTTTTGTCTTCTGCCCACAATCTGACCTGCTTTCTCTTCGCTTCCAATTCCAGAGGCACCCGAAGCCCCTCCTCTGCCTGAGGCCAGTGCCCCCCACCCCTGGGGGGCCTTGGGAGGTTAAGGCCAAGGAGTGGCCCAGACGGTCTTCCTGAGACAGCAGTGGGTAGATTTCCAGCAAGTCCCGCTGGTGCAGCATGTCGGTGACCTCTCAGCCATGGGCTGAGCATGGCTGTGCCCTCAGCGAGGTCCGGTCTTGGCCCTCAGGGACACTGCCTCAGCCGATGGGCTTTTACTGTGCTCGGGAGTTCCTTTCACCTCTCACTGGCCACTTCCCTGGCAGTCCAGCGCGTTACTAATAACTCGTACGCTGCCCTTCCTCTGTTCTTCCTCAGTTCTCTCCTGATTGAATCACCCCAAGTAAAGGCCAGCTGGCAGCCCTCAGCACAGAAATACAGGCAGATGCCTCCTGCCTCAGTACATTTAACTACATTCCAGAAGCAGCAAACATTTAAATTAAAACACGCAACCCTGAGAACATATAGAAAGAGAACATGGAAAGAAATGGTTTCTTATGATCAGAGCTGGGCAGCCTTTCTGAGCTTTCCAAAAAACCAAAAAAAAAATCCCCGGATGCCCATAAAAGATTAACTAACTTACTACATAAACAACAAAATACACCATAATCCAAACCAAAAGACAAAAGACTGGAAAAAAATATATCAACACATTATCTTAGGCAATGGGCTAATTTTCTTAGTATGTCTATATGTAAAGAGACCTTAAAAGTGATTAAGAAAAATATCAACAACCCAATATAAAAAGAACATTTAACAAACCCTCCTGAGAAAATAAAACCACAAAGGTCACTGAACACGCAAAAAAGATGTTCAATGTCACATGTAATGAGATAAATACAAATTAAGATTATACCACCAACCACTCTCACCCTAAATTAGAGCTGTGGGCAGAGTTTATGAGGGACAGGCTTGCCGGTGTGGGCCTCTGCGGGCGGGAAGGTGGACTGTCCCCTAGGGGGGGCCACTGGGCAAGGGAGGTGAAGATGGCCAGTGCTCGGCCTCCGGCTGCCTCCCCTCAGGAGGACAAAGTGTAGGAGTTCCATGCAACGCAGCGACCCCACACCACCTTACAACGGGTGCTGTTTAGCCACCAAGAAGTGGGTAGCCCTGCCCGAGAAGCAAATTTCAGGGTGCCGGAAAGACAGGTGGTGGGCCCCAGCACCTACCGAGGAATGGTGGATAGGGTAGTTACCACGTGCGTAAAATGGGGTCGTGATAGCGCCACCTTCTGGAGGTGGGTTGAAGTGGCATATGAAGAGGGCTCTCAGCTGGGGACCGTCACAAAAAAACTAAAAGTGGTGTTTTAGAAAAAAGCACCAGCGTTTTACCTATTATAAAAAAACAAAACTCAGAGAGGAGCTATCACTACCTTCAGATGCTATGATTTGGGTTTTAAAAAATACATGTGAACCACTCTGTATGATACTGTAATATATGCCATTGTACACGTGTCCAAACGCCCAGAGTGGGCACCACCAGGAGTGAGCCCTACTTAAAAAAGGTGATGTGTCAGTACATTCACCACTTACAACAAACCTGTAACTCTGGTGCAGGGTGTTGACAACGGGGGAGGCTGTGCATGGGGGTACAGGAGGTACACTGGAAATCTCTGTACCTTCCTCTCAATTTTGCTGTGAACCTAAAATTGCTTGCGAGAGAACAGTCTTAAAAACAAAGGCAAGGCGTAAGTTCGTAAAACTGGTGGAATCCGAAAAAGGTCAGAGAATAGCCTATCAGTGTCCTGACTGGGGTACTGTACTATCGCTATGGACTGCATATTTGTGTCCCCCAAAATTCCTATGTTGAAACCTAATCCCCAGTGTGGTGGGGTCAGGAAGTGAGGCCTCTGGGAGGGGATGCGGTCATGAGGGTAGAGCCCCCCTGCAGGGGCTCAGCACCCTTATAGGAAAAGACCTGAGAGAGCTCCCTTGCCTTTCCGCCATGTGCAGATGACACCTGTCTATAAACCAGGAACTGAGCTCTCACCAGACACCAGACCTGCCAGAGCCTTGATATCGGACTTCCCAGCCTCCTGGACTGAAACCCTGCTTGCGGGTGAGCAGGCCAGGCTATGGTATTTTTGTGAGAGCAGCACAAACAACTCAGACAGCCATGGTTCTCCAAGATGTTCGCACTGGGGAGACTGATTTAAGGGTGGACAGTGTGAAGGGTGTTGTTTCTTCTAACTGCTCATGAATCTACAATTATCTCAAAGTGAAAAGTAGAAACATGACCCTTTGCTGGGAAAAATAAAGTCCACGCTCGTACACTTGCTCGTGTACAGATGACCGCAGGAGGACACACGAGGACTGGCCACGGGACCCGCCTCCGGGGGCTCTTGCTCAGGGTGAGGGGGGCTCTCTTTTCGCTGAACATTCTGCTGTACATTTTGAATTCTGTACCATGAACATATATCCTGATACAAAGTAATGTAGTTAATTGAAAAACAGCTGGCTCCATGCAGGTAGTTTTGGGTGATGAAATGTTCTAAAACGGTGGTGGAAGTTGTACAACTCTCTGAATATACTGAAGCCCAGCAAATTGTACACGTGAAGTGGATGAATCATAGGGTATGGCAATTATATCTCAATAAAGCTGGTGAGAAACACAGCTGGTTGCTCAGTGTTGTCTCACACTGCCTAAGATCCCTCCAGCTCCTAGCAGAGCCTGGGGACAGAGGAGCCAGTTTTCTGAGACTCCTGGTGTCTGCATGGGGGGCCCAGGGGTTTTCCTGGAGTAAGCCTGGCCTTCCGGAGCTTCCTGGTGGTTTCAGCTGGTTACATGGGCATGTGAGAGTCAGGAAACCGCAGCAGCAGGCAGGACGACAGGAATGATGGTGAGCATTCTAAACTCCCAGCTGTGGGCTCCTCGCTTCCTCTGCCCCTAGACGCCACTAAGCCCTGGAGCTTCCCAGGGTCTTGGTTCCTATCCTGCAAACCCCAGATTGCGACCCTCTCTACCCTCTTCCTCCCAGGACCTGCCAGTGTTGTTAGATAAGGAGGGGACAACAGTCCAGACCTAAGTGGCATCCAAAAGGGAAGGACGCCCAGCCCTGGCGGTGAGGCTCGCTGGAGACTCCCAGAGAAAGCACAAAGGACTGTCTTCACCTTGGAAGAGAATAGTGTTGCGGGAAGTAGGGCGTTAAGAATTTAACAGCACACAATCATGTGAGGTCACACCCCGATGTCTGCGTATACACAGAACCACACCTGGACATCAGGCCCACTCCATAACCCTGGGCTGTGCTCTCAGAAGTGGCGCTCCTCCCCGAGCCGGCCCTGGGGAGAGGGTCTGCTTGTGCAGGGCTGGGACACTGGGGGCTCCAGTGCTTCCCCCTCTGTGCGATCATTTCTCTCTCGCATGCGGCCTGGCTGGGGCCGGCCCCTCACCCCATGTGGGCTGCCAGAAGCTCCAGGGAGTATTTCAGCCACAAGTCACCTGTGAGTGCTTGTCCTTTGGAAAACAACCCAGCTATTTTCTGGGAACCAGCAAGGCCTTGGGTAGAAAACAGGGGACTCCGTGTGGGGGGAGTAAGGGGAAGCTGGCACACACACAGACACGGGGCACCCTCTCAGCCCCTACAGAGGGCAGGCCTGCGAGGAACACAGATGCCACCAAACGCTGAAATGTCCAGCAGCAACCCTCAGAGGTGGCGGTATAGGTGAGACCTCCACTCTTGGTATGTCTGTGGTCTCCAGATTATCCGCAATGGATAAGGAGTACCTGTTTCTAAATAGAAAACAATGTTTCTAAATAGAAAACTAAATAGAAAATTAAAGAGAAAACCGAGGAGGTCTGGAGGGAGCAGTGAGCGTGCTCACCATTCTCCGTGGAGGGGGAACAGCTCGTAATTCTAGAAGCATTGCCTGGCCAGCCAGTAGTGGTGGGGACCCCCGGTCGGCCAGGCCTCCTCCCACCCCGACTCACCGGTGGGTACAGCGTGGCCTTGGTGCTGGATGAGCTGCTGGACGAGGCGCCGGTGACATGGTTCCGGTCGTAGAGGGGCACCCCGCCCCGGCTCCCCATCAGGCTCACAGAGCTCATCATGGACTTGCCACACGAGATGCCTAGGTGGGCGAGGGGCAAGGTGGGTCAGGGGCCAGGCCGCCCCAGGGCCAGGGCACGCCCTCCTGGCTCCTGCAGCCCAAGAGACCCAGGTTTAGGTGGGTGAGTCCTACCTGAGGAGTGTCCCCACCCTGCATTCTCTCTGTCCCCCACCAATGTGAATCTTGTCAGTCAAATGGGAAGGCGGGAGGGAACTCAGTAGAGTCTCAGGGAGCCTGCCTGACACAGACAAGGCCCCATTGTCTGGGGGCTGCTGCAAGTGACAGGGCCACCACATTGGACCTCCAGGACCTCTCCAGAAACCCAAGAGAAACCCCACTACCCCAGGGAGAGTCAGGCCACATCTGCACACAGCCGTGGTCCTATAGAGACTAGGGAGGTGCGTCCCCACCTCCGCCCAGGGCCCCTGGGCAGCTAAGGCTCCTCACCTGGGAAGGGCCCGTGCTGGGAGCCGCCTGGGGCTATGAAGTTGAGAGGCACATGGGGTGTTCCGCTGACGTACTCGTGCGGGAAGGGCCCCCCGGCCGCCGTGTAGCGCTGACGCACCACACGCTGGCACACAAAGTAGACTCCGCCCACAACAAAGAGCGAGAGAATGATGCCGATGACAGGCCCGATGGCGCTGCTGTGGACTGGGCTGTCGTCGGAGGGCGGCTTGGTGATTTCTGCCAGAGGACAGACAGGAAAAGAAGGTCAAAGGAACAGGCTCTCTGGCCCCAGGGCAGACGCTGTGTGCTTGGGGACCCCCTAAAGGAGGGCAGGAAAAGGGAGCCACGGGGGGTGCATGGGCAGCATGCTAACCTCAGGACCAATGCCCCGCGGCCCCTGTGGCCTGCCTGGGGCACCCTCCTCCTCCTCCTCTGCTGCCACCTGGCCAGACTCTACCTACTTCCAGACAGCCCCTCAGTGTGACCCCTTCATGCAGCCTCATACCCACCCCTTGTCCCGGGCTCTCAGGGTGGCTGAAGACATGTGCACCAGATGGTCCCTTGAGTCACGCCCTTTGTACAGCTGGGCTGGGAGGCCCCTGGAGCTGCTTGTGAGCAGCTGACCACCAGGCCATAGGAGTGGAGCAGGTAGGTGGGGCCCAGGGTCTCCCAGCCTGTCTGGCATGGACTTGACCCATGCTTAAAGGCTGGGCTGGGCTGGGCTGATGGATGTACCCAGGGCCCTGGGTCTTTATCGGCAAGGGCTTGCTGAGCCCCGAATGTCTGCCTGACACAGAGGCCTGGAATCCTGAAAGGCCCAAAGTGAGGGTAATGTGAGGGGCAGAATGTGACAGGGTTTGGACTTGGGGGCTCAGCCAAGCCCAGTTAGGAGCTGGCTCGGGGCTACAAAGGTGTGCCCAGGGGTCCTTGCGGACACAGCGTGACTGCCAGGTGGGGGCACTCCTGGGCCGGCCCCACTGTCAAAGCCACGGGGGAGGGCAAGGGGGGCTCTAAACTCGACTCTGACAAAAGGACATTCCCCTTCCCATCAGGTTGGCCCTATGATCCCGAGGGCAATCCGCTCTGCCCCTCCTGCCAACCAAAGCCCACAGGAAAGGGAGAGAAACTGTTGGCTCCAGTGATATGACTACGGATAGTCACCAGCCCTGGCTCCGAGGGCCAGAGCCACGCCGTCAGACTGGGCCCCTGCCACCCCACCACCCACTGGAGATGGACCCTGAGGTGCCTGACCTGGGTGACATAAAGGTACAAATTGCCTTGAGTCCTGGGGACTGCTCCTTCTTCCCCACTCACAAGACCCCTCTCCTGCAGTCAGAGCTCTCAGCCCAGGTCCCTCTGTAGCAAATGGGAGCGTCCGTGTCCCCAGACACATGGATACATTCCTACTTCCTGTCTGGGACTCCAGCTCCCTTCCTGTCTAATCAAAGACAGCCTTTCAAGAGCCACTACCTCCAGGAAGACTTCCCTGACTGCCTTGGCCTCACATCCTCTGGCCCCTGTATCCCTGACTGTATGGGCCCCGCCGCAGGACCGTCCCAGGGCACGTGTGTGCACAGGCACATTGCACCTCCTCAGCCAGACAGCAGGCTGCCGGGAACACGCCCCGCCCCCATCAGGGTAACCCGGCTGCCTGACAGATGCTGCTGAATGGAGGCCTGGCGGGCGGAAGCACGGCCCTCCCAGGCAGGCGGCCCCGCCCACCCGCGCGTGCTCTGCCAGGGGCCTGCCTCGGCGCCTCCGCCCCCGCTGGAATGCCCACGGCTCCCAGGCTTCCTCTCCCCTTCCCAGCTAAGCCTCCCCGCTGCCTCTGCTTCCGGGAAGGCCTCCCTGCCTCCCCCGAAAGCCAAGGACTCCTGGTCCCCCAGCCTCCCTGGTCCCCACAAATGGCCCCCAGAATGTTTCCTCATCCAGACCCCACACTTTTGGGGGTGACCAGCCCCCTGCCCCGTGGGAAGACCGCTCACCACACATGAGCTCATCAGAGCCGTCGATGCAATCGGGGAAGGAATCACACTGCTGTTTGATGAGGACGCACTGGCCACTGGCGCACCGGAACTGGTTGGGCAAGCAGACGGCTGCAAGGGGGCGCCTTGAGTTCAGAGAGGCCGGAGGGCACCTTCCGGACAGCCACCAACTAGTGCTCCCTGCCCTGCCGCCTCAGACCCAACAGAGGTTCCAAATACAGAAGGGACAAATGGAACCGTTTCTAGGGCAGGGCTGGGCAGTGGTCACACCAAATCCAGCCTTCAGCCTCCCCTCGATGACTGCTGTTCCAGGGCCCACGCATCGCTGAGCTAGAGCAGGGAGGGAAAAGACCGCCGCCACCCCAGAGGTACTTCCGGTTCCTTCCAGGGGCCAGGCCCCCAGAGCCGGCCAGGAATAACCCGGTACGTGCCCCAAGGCTCTCGTACGTCACGTGGGAGGTGAGAGCCAACTAGAGGAATGCCCTAGAATGGGCGGGGCAGGAGACAGGTGAAGTCACAGGAGAGCTCTCAGGCGGAGTATAGATCAAGCCCGAAGGCAAAAGCAGCCCTTTCCAAGTGACCGAGGCAGCTCACGGCCCTCTGGAGTAAAAGGAAGAGAGGGGCAGGTACTGCCGGCCACGCTGCCCCTTACCACTCCAGAATGAGGACCTGGAAGGAACTACAGCCGCCGAGGAAGGCAGCGGCCCCAGGCTCTGCCATCACTGGCCCCCCGGCACCTGCTGCCTCAGCTCCCCACTTGCCTGCCCCCGTGCCCCCTCTCTGGGAACTAAAGACAAGGGGACCCTGTCCTCACAGTGTGTGGGACGATTTCCTGGTAGCCAGGAAGGGGAGGAAGCTTCTGAAACAGGGTGAGCCAAGAGCCTGCACTAGACCTGCTGTAGGGAGTGCATCTGACACCAGGGGGAGCACTCGGCATGGGAGGGCAGGGGGATGGCTCAGGGGTCTGGGACCGTCGCCAAAACCCTGTGTGCGGAGGCCAGGGCCCACAGCAGAGCTCAGCAAAGGGCGGGATGTATTTAGGCTTAGGCCACGGGTCTCTATCATAACTACTGCACTCTGTTCTGGTGAGGCCATGAACTAAGGAGCCTGCCTGCGTTCTAGTAAGCCTTTACGTACCAAAATCGGAGGTGTCCTGGATTTGGCCCTCGGGCTGCAATTTGCCAATCCCTGGCCTACAGCCTCCACCAAATCCTCAAAGGGTCCCTGACTTGTAAGATTTAACTGAGGCCTTATAAAAACACCTGGGGAAATGACCCTCAGGCCCTCCTCTTCCACAAAATGGCTACTCATCATGAATGGGGATGGTGGATGGTGACCACAGAGCATCTATCTATCTGAGATTAGCACCCTGCAGCCGTGGGGGAGGCAACCAGAGCGACCCGTGGGTAGCTCCGCAGCAGTCATGGGGTTGGGGTGCCAACAATATACAGCCAAAAACAACCAAGCAGGTCGTTTACAAAGGGAAATTTCAGAGGTGCAGAGAGACACATTTCACTGTCAAGATCTGAAGGAAGATCCTGCTGGTCTGAGTGGACTGAATGACCACACCAATCTGTTTTTGTTACTCCTGGTTGAATTGAGCTGTTGGAAACCACCCAGGAGTAAGCATTATCCCACACACTGCTCGGTGGAGGGCAGCACGGCAACCTGGGGTGGGGATTAACCAGAGTTAAGTCACGGAAACCCAGCTGACTGCTGGATTTGCCTTGGGTTTCCGTAAAACTCTGGACTCAATGAAGGAAGGCAAGACACTCTGTTTGCCTTCAAGCCAAACTGCTTGGCAGGACAGGACAGGGACAGATGGCAGAGTTGTCCTCAGCAGACCTAAAACTAACCTTAACCCCTCCCAAGATGAGGCAATATCGCCTGGGCAAAGGCTTTACAGTGATCTTACTCGTTTGCGGCCGGAGGAGCCCACGCTCCAGGAGGGTAAGGCTTGGGGAATTGCGGTGTGTAATGAGACTGATGGGGCGTGGCTGCGCGGGGCGTGGCCTTGGTGGGGGCGGGACAGTCCCGGGGGTGGGCGGAGCCTGACAGAGGGTGTGGCCTGGGCAGAGCGGAGCGCGGCCTGGGCGGGGCCGACCTCACCGTTGCAGTCGGCCTCATCTGAGCGGTCCTGGCAGTCCGCCTCTCCATCGCAGCGCAGTCGCAGGTCCACGCACTGGCCCCGGGCACAGGGGAACTGGGCGGCCGAGCACACCGGGCAGCCCTCCTCGTCGCTCTGGTCGTCACACTCGGGAAAGCCGTCACAGCGCCAGGCACCAGGGATGCAGTCAATCTCCCCGGTGGCGCACGCAAACTGGTCGGGGGAGCACGTGGGAGGCTCTGCGGAAGAACAGAAACTGCCATCACACGCCGCCCCGCCTGGCAACACGAAAACCAGGTGATGTGCTCCTGGGTGTCACAGCAGGGGACACGCTCTATCGGCGAGTGCTGTACCCACACCGTTTCCAGACTGTGCCCTGTCCGCTGTCCCACCTCCTGCCCCAGGGTGACGTGATGGTGGGGGTAATAAATGCTTGCTGAGCGGAGACACAAGCTTTGCTGTTTTGCTTACTGTGGAGGCGAAAGGAGGCCCTTGGAAACCCGAGCTTGCAGCAGAAGGCTCTGCACCAACTGGAGCAGAAGACACTTTGGGCTGGGAGGCTGGGCAACCACGTTTCTCTGGGCCCTGGATCGTCTCATAAGCACCTTGAGGGCCCTGGGCCAGGTCTCTCTGGATCCTGGCTGCCCCTCTAGCTGGATACCCTGCCTGCCTCTGGGGCCCCCTCTGCCAATCTGGGGCTGAGTCTGCGCACATGTCAGCATGTTCACCTCTGAGTGTCCACTGTACTGCTGCTAGGAGTTGGAGGGTCAGAAAGCAGGTGCTCAGCACCCATGCCTGTTTCATTTTGGGGGTACCTGGGGCAGTGGGCTGGGGCTCTGGGTGGGCAGTGTGCCCACAGATACCTTGCTGAGGAGTGTGCTAAGGGAAGGCAGGAGGGTAGAGAGAGCATAGGGAAGTGGGGTGGGCGAGGAGGGGGTGAGAGGGCTCCTGTGGAGGGATTTCATGAGGGGAGGAGCTGGGAGGTGAAGGACAGGAGGACCTGAGGCCACCTCGTACCAGGTGACTACAGCGAGTCAACACCCCCCGGGGCCAACTTCCTCAGCACAGCCCCCTAATGTGGGCCAGACACACCACAGCACTCAGTGAATGGCATTGTGCTGGGGGCCAGGGGGTGGGGCCCGGATGGGAGGTTGGACAGTGTGGGGTTGAACCCAGGCTCCCCTCATCAGCTGTGCAGCCTGACAAACCCCTCAGCCTCCCAGAGACTCTGTTTGGTCCCTAAAACAGAAGCAGCAACCCTCTGTCACAGGCTCCTCACGAGTAACAGAGATAGCAGCGTGCATGTACACGTGTGTGGCTGCAGGTGGCTCGGGAAGGGTTCAGTGGCACTGAAGCAATGGGGGCTGCACCTTGCGCCACCTGGCTCCTGCCATTCATGAGGCACAAAGGTCCACATCACCTGGGCACTTCAGCGAGCCCTTATCCTGTGACTCCGTGGAGAAGTAGCCAGGGGAGAGTGAAAATGGGTACACAGTAAGTACACGCTTCTTGAATTATGAGGAAAGGACCTGGTATCCTCAAGTCTGGAGGATCAGAGCCCAGGGCAGGTGGTGACAGAGGGGCCTATCCTCCATGGGGAGGCCCAGGGCCGGAGTCCAAGGGAGAGCTGAGTGCTCTGAGCAGACCCCGTTTCACCAGGGCAGCTTAGACAGCTGTGAGAGCTGCATGGCCACTCAGGACACAAAGCCACATGAGCTCTGGCACTGAAACTTGGGGAAAACAAGAGGCTTAGGAGGGCCAAGAAAGCCCCCACCAGGGGACAGACACGAAATGTCCCCTCTGCTCTTGGCCAAGCTTTCTGTGGTCACAGTGTGAAGTCGGTAAGCAGAAAGCCTCAGACAGGCCCTGCGGTCCTGCTTGCTAAGCTCCTAGCAATGGCCTATCTCTCCAGGGAAAAGACAAGAACAGGCATCTGCACTGACAAGCATGTGCTGAGCAGCTGCTGTGTGTAGGACACAGTGTGGGTGTCATGGGTGTAAGAACAAGAAGAAAAGGCACAGGATAAGGACTGGCCCCAGGAGCTCAGAGGAGAAGCAGAGATGAGAGGGTTTCAGGTAGAGAGGCAGCCCTGGGGGTTGGGCTCACTGTGGTATAATAACAACTGTCACCTTTTATTACTACTGCCATCCCCATGACTAACAGTAGCTGGCATTCCTGTGTGCCATGTGTCAGGGACCATGTTACTTAATGCCCATAACAACTCCATCAGGGAGGTGCTCTAAACCTCTTTTTCACAGAAGAGAAAGTGGAGGCTCAGAGAGGACAAGTGACTAGCCTGGAGTCACTCAGCTGGGATTTGAACCAG